>JAHWLE010000562.1:0-20546 GCA_024679135.1 Phytophthora foliorum | reverse complement strand
CCCTTGCTAGGGTGCGCTGGACGGTGCGCACCGAGACGGAGAGCTGCAGCTGGGCTTTGAGCTTGGCGGCCGACAGATCACCCTTCGCTGCCGTGCGCACGAACCGCCGGGTCTCGTGGTCTGTGAGAGTTGGTGGGGGCCCTGGAGGCTTGGCTGTCTTGGGAGGGGCAGGGGAGATGACACGGCTGACGGTGTCTCTGCTGCGCTCCGTGATGCAGGCGATATCACGGGCGCTCACTCCGGCGTGGTGGAGGCCTTCAATTCTCCCCCGCTCGCGCTCCGTCAGCCTTGGCTTCTTTTTGGTGGGTGGCGGTTTCTTCGTCCTTGGCATATTACGGAATGGAGCCCACAGACATGCCTTTCGCACTGCACAGCAAGCCATGGGCTGTGTTACCATTCGTTTCAAAATTACCATCATTCTGTTATATACTTGATTTTTGTATGGTCATGCATGGCCGATCTGACCTGGCGCAGTGCCAAAAGCACCACTTTGTATGCTGCTGGCTAGACGATGGGCTGCGAAATGCAACGCGTTAACACTAATAGCTTATTCCTACTAATTAGAGCTATATCATATCTAAATAGCGCGCGATAGCTCGTAAAATTGAGTGAGTTGCGGCCACCGACGTGGGTGGCCGATTTATCCTGGCGCGGAGTGTACTGAAAATTACGGCCCCAAAGAATTGCCGCAATTTGACTTTTTGAGGACAACCGACAACCGAAAAGAGTCTCCGTTATAGCTAATAGCAATACATTAGAAGTGGTAGGCCCTAGTTTCTCCCTCGTCGGTGTCTGAGCTACTCAAACGGCCAGCTTAACTCCAAGGAAAGGATGAACCGCTTTTAGGTTATGCCTCGCTTGCGAAGCATCAAAAATGGCAATTCAACTCAAACGCTCAGCAGCGGTAAATCCAATGCCACGTGCTAACAATCCAAAGCGTCAAAGCGGTCAGTGTTTCAAACCGCAGGGTGATCCTGTTCTCGTCTTCATTGTAGTTACAGACTACATCAATCCAGCTGACTTTGATCAGGCACTGTGTTTCGGTGCAAACGTCGAAAGCACAAACGTCTGAGAGACGGCTAGGGTGTCCTGTAGCAGGGGAGAAATGACGATAACTCAAGCACTAACGGCGGTATGCGCACTGCGTTCAGCGCCTTAAACGTGTTTCCACAGAGCCCACGTCCACGACATACCCTGGTGACGATTGCCCATTCGTAAGATGTGATTCCACATGGTCAGCTTGTTGCGCTCGAATGCAAATATGGGAGGGCATCGGAGAAGCCTCCCGCACGTACATGTATGTTCGCAAGATCCAACTCCGAACACTTTTGTTGATCCCAAGGCTGGATACATAACCCACCTTTTGCAGTGGGCTGCTTCCCTTACTGCATGTATTCCGCCATTACTTGGTCGGCCAATGCGTTCTCGATCAAATCACAGTGAGCTCGTGTGTTATGCGCTGTGTGGACCGTAAGGAACTTAGCGAGTGCTCGCAGACTGATTGGATCGCATACTGTCGCGGCTTCTTCTTGGTCGAAATATACGACAGTGCATAGTTGCAGTATCGACAGCTCACGTTCCGGTGTCGACATCGGTGCCCGCTTCGTAACTGCGTAGCCCTGCAAGTGGTACGTCAATCTGCTGAGCAACTTGTGCTTGATCTCGACAGGAACTGCGCGGTAGACCCGGATCACAGCATCGCGGTCGGCTTCGACATATCGGCGAATGACTTGTTTGAATCGAATATCCGCCCTTGCATTGTCGGAATACAGCTCCTTAGTCAAGTCTTCGACAATGGTATATGGTTCGTCGAGATCCTGTTCCAGTTTACCAAGCCATCGAATTACTTTAAGTAGTCGCAAACGCACACTGCTATTACAAACATGACCAGTGCAATCTTACCTTGGCCGCCTTGTTGTACAGGTTTCCATAGCCGAGATGCTTCTCCACTCCCTTGAAATACGCCCACGTGGCTTCTGTCGTTGCGTTCAACTCGAACGGCAAAATCTTGTAACTAAAAAATTCGAGACATCGATACTTGCCGTTGACGCCTTCACGCATATGAACTTCTCCTGGAGATATGGTCATTGCAGTCAGGCCATTCGACGCGAAAATGGCGTCCATATCTCTGTATGAAGCTTCAAGATGGCGAAGCAGCCACCGAATTTCGCTACTTCCTCTGTTGATATCCAGTGTTTGGACGACGTGGTTTTTAGTAAAACGAGGACCGATGAATGATGAATACTCGCTTGCCTATAGAAAAACAAATCATTGTCGTGTTAGTCGAGCTTCGCACACCTTTAAGCAGGAAGGGCGCAACAACAAGTACATACCAGTTGAGTCACTCGTTTTCGCAGGAAGCTACTGAGGGCGTTGGCTAAGTTCTGATGATGTTCCACTGCGAGCTTCAAGTGTGCGTTCTTCTCCTCGGCTTGTCCACGTAGCTGCTGCTGTCGGCCTGCCAATTTTTCCCACAAGCTGGGAATCTGCGGTGAGAAATCTAACAAGACTAACGCTCCTGTACTCTGTTGTGCTGCACATACACGACGTGCTGCCCTCGGCGGGGATGGCGACGACTGATTTCTCTTTTGTAAAGCCTCCAGATTGATTTGGAGCTTCTCGATTAGCTCGCGGAGGTAGGCAATTTCTCGCGTTTGGGCGTTGCGGACGCGGTTCGGATCGGCATATACACCCGCTCTTCGTAGCAGTCTCTTCCTCTCGTTGATTTCCGCCCTCCGTCTCGCTCTCTCTTCGCTTGAAAGCGCTTTTCCTCGCCTTTTGGGTCGAGGCGCCTGCACGCAGTCGTCCAATGGAGGCCTCGAGTCTGACACTGGTACATCGTGGCTCTCTGTCGAGGTATCTTTTCTTCGCGGGGACTGAAACTCGTCTACGAAGGACAACGCCGCCTTGAGCACTTGGTCGTCATCTTCCAAGTGGAACACCATGCTTTCGCCGCAGCCCGGGGCCTTGCGGATAGCAGATGAGCGGGCAACTGAACAAGGACCTCTGGAGACTCTCTGTACAGCCGATCGTCTCATACCAGATCGTGCATGAGACTGACTGGCACGATGTAGGGGCTCATAATATGTTATACTGTACGAACGCATCCGTTGTTACATGCAAGTGACTGCCTCGCTTCTGGTTTTCTACTACAGCAAAACGCAATGGCATAGTTAGAGACATCATCCTTGCAAAGAACTCTTCCAATTGATACTTGCACTTGTGCATCAACAACGGTAATAACCTTGCAACGCACTATCACTAGTGGAGCTTCACACAAACAACAAGTCAAAATCGATACGAGATCGATGGCTAGCACCACCGTTGAAACCTGAAGTTGTCTTCACTCACAGCATCCGAGCTCGGTCAACCGATGCATTTTCAATGAGATCGCGGCGAACTCGAACAGTTTGCACTGCATTGGCAAATAGGAGACGTTTACACAAACGATCAGAACACCGCAGACTTTGCAGCATCCTGGCCGATAACACATTTGTCGCGACAAAGGATTGTATCGTGATTCGTAGGCATTCACATGTTAGGTAAATTCTTACAGAAATCGCTGTTGCAAAACTCGATCGGCCAGAGCATTTTCAATACTATCACGGTGGGCCACGATGTTCTTAGCTGCGTGAACAATTAGGAAGTTGGCGAGAGTGCGAGCGCTCTCGGAGCTGTACGTCGTGTCAGCTTCTTGGTCGAGAGAGATCCGTGAGCATAATTGAAGCTGCGTCAGCTCTTGGTCTACTGTCGAAGCCGCTGATCGCTTCGTAATTGCGTACCCAAGGAAATTGTAGGACAAACCAGAGAGAAGTTTGTGCTTGACCTCGACAGGTGTGGCGTGCGAAACCCAGATCACGATATCTCGGTCCGCCTCGACGTACCGTCGAACCACTTGCTTCGTTTTGTAGTCTGCACGAGAACTGTTGGAGTAGATTTCGATTGAGAAGTCCTCGATGATCGTGTAAGGCTCATCGAGGTTCTGTCCCCCGACATATCACCGCCAGAGTACAATTAATAGCCGTTAGATGAGATCCAAGAATGCATTCAACGTCTTTCAAGTTGAAAACGTACCTTGGCTGCCTTCTCGTAGATACTGCCAACTCCGAGATGCTTCTCCACTCCTTTAAAGTGCTCCCAGGCAACCTCGGTAGCAACTGTCACCTCGAATGGCAAAGCTTTGTAGGTGGAAAACTCCAGGTACTTGCCGTCCACGCCTTCACGCATATGAACATCACCTGGAGAGATCGTGGATCTTGCTAAACCGTTGGCTTTAAAAACAGCATCCACATCCTTGTACGCATCGTCGACGCGTTTGAATAGCCCTCGAAAGTCATCAAGGTCACCGCAAAAGTCCAGCACATCGACAGTGTTGTGTCGTGAACAGCACAAGCTCAACAACGACGCACACTCATCTGTCTGAAAACAAGAACACCAAAAGTCCAGTCAGTGACATCGGCTCGATAGTGAAACGAAAACACACGAGGCACACTACCAATTGGCCGGATCGCTTCCTAATTAAGCTTTCAAGGGTGCTCGCCACCTTCTTCTGCCGCTCCACCGCCAGTTTCAAGCGGACATTGTCCCGTTCTGCTTCTTCTCGGCGACGCTGCTGTCGCAGAGCCTGTTCCTGCCACATACCGGACAACTGCGACTTGCAGTGTCTCGAGACCACCGCAGACTGCACCACCCCATTCAGCCCGTCTGGTTGCCTGCTCTGCAGAACCTTCAGGTCCAACTGCAGCTTCTCAATCTGCTCGCGCAAGTAGGCGATTTCCCGCGTTCGTTCGTTGCGCGCGCGGTTTGGGTCGCTGTAGATGCCCGCTTGGCGCAGCAGCTTTTTCCTTGCATTGGTCCTCGCCTTCTTGGTCAGTGAGTCGTCCGTTGTTGCGTCTATTTCGCCTTGTGTAGGCTTGTTCTTCTTCGGTGACTGGTCATCACGGGACTTCGGTGCTTGCTCATGCTCCTGGCATCGACCTGCAGTGTCTCGGGCAGCCCGCGTCTCCTTCGTCTGCCCCTCGTCGAGTTCGAACTCGTTCACGAACGATAGCGCCGCCTCGAAGGCCTGCTCGTCGCCGTCGTCCAGCAAAAACGCCATGCTCGACCCACAGATAGGCGCGGTGAAGGCTTCCGTGTCGCCTCAATGCACAAGATGGACCGTCTCAAAGCTGCCCTCGACCACCTTAAAATTTCAGGTTGCATTCGATATAAATTCTCTGAATTTTAGATCCAGAGATACCATCTTGCTCAAAACGAAATAATCTTTTCTTTTGATATCGGTACGTAACCTAAAATAAACTTGGATATAGCGTCCCTTTGAAAAACCTGTGACTAAACTAATACCTGTTAGATTACATGTAAAAGCAATCCAGAGTTCTCGTTGTGGTCATATTCACCGTGAGATAACATAACTGTACCATATATGTAATACATACTAAAATATACTTCATACAAACTTGAGGATACAGTGTTTTAAGAATAGATATCCTAATGACAATTAGTAAAATCCAGTGAATGTTGACTGTAGCGACTAGGGAAGACATCAAAACCCAATAACCCAGAAATGTTGCACGAAGATAGCATCCTCGTGGATAGTCGGTCAAACGAAGATAGTATCCTCGTGGGTTATACGCCAGGGAACTTTACCACCATGCAGTAAGAGAAGCTGCCAGGCAGAACCTTCATTCGATAAACAAAGCAGCTCACTGTTGGTAAGCCTTACACTGTAAGGTCGCAACAAATGACGCTTTGCTACTATACAGTGGAGCATGGAGCACTAACGCAACTTACTGATATGGTCCTTCCTCTGTCGCTCACTGTCGTTGGGGTCCGTCGGGAGGATGCCTCATCATTATGACAAAGCTTCAAGTAGCAGGACCTAATTTGGACTATTCGACAACAAAAATCCAGAGCTTCCCCGTGTAAAACACGACATTAGTTTTGTAAGCTTAGGATAACTATTTTCAATGAAACCGTTTGATTGCAAAGGCAATGACCCCAAAACTACAGTGTAGTTATGCGTTAAATAAAGTTTTTCAAACTTCGAATACTTCGAAGTAGTTTTCAAGGGAGGGGAATAATGTTCGTCACAGGGTCAGTTTCTAGTGCTCGGTCAGCCAGAGTGTTTTCGATTCGCTCTCGGTGCGATAATATGTTCTTCGCTGCGTGAGCGACCAGGAAGTTGGTGAGCGCTCGAACGTTGTCGGTTCTATACTTTTCCTTTTCTTCCAGGTCGAGAGAGATCAGCGAGCATAATTGAATCTGCGTCAACTCGTTCCCTGGGATGCACGCAGGCGAACGCCTGGTAATGGAGTAGCCGCGAAAGTTGTAGGATAGTCCTTGGAGCAGTTTGTGCTTGAATTGGGCCGGTGTTGTGTGGGAAACCCAGATTACGATATCGCGGTCAGCTTCGACATATCGCCTCACAACTTGCTTGACGTTCACATCAGCGCGAGAATTGTTGGAGTAGACTTCCTTGGAGAAGTCCTCGATGATCGTGTAGCGTTCATCGAGGTTCTATGAGCACACAATAAGAATCCACCGCCATCCTATCAGATCGATCCAGGGTCAACACTCCGTTTCAGTGTCAGCTTACCTTTGCTGTCTTCTGGTACAAATGTCCGTACCCCATATGCTTCTCCACTCCTTTGAAATGGTCCCATGCAGCTTCGGCTGCGTCTTGCAAGCCGAAAGGTAGGTCCTTATACGTGAAAAACTCAAGGTACTTGCCGTCTACACCTTCGCGCACGTGGACGTCGTTAGGAGGAATTGCGTTGTCGGTCAGGCCATTCGCCGCGAAAACTGCATCTAAATTTCTGTACGCGGAATCAAGGTGACAGAAGAGATCGCGAAATTCCCCAATATCACCGCGGAAATCGAGCACGTCGACGGCATTTCGTTTTGGGCAGCACGTGTTCACAAGAGATGCACACTCGTTCGTCTAACAGCAACACAAAATAGAGATTAGCGGGAGAGTGCTGGTGCCAGCTTGAAATGAGGTCACAACGCTCCGTACCAGCTGACTAGCCCGCTTTCTCATCAAGCTCTGCAGGCTGTTTGCCACCTTCCTCTGTCGTTCCACGGCCAGTTTCAATCGCACATTATCGTGCTCCGCTTCCTCCCGACGACGGCGCTGTCGAACTGCTTGCTCCTTCCAAATAGTGTGCATCGTGGACAAGCTCGTCGCGACTAACGCTGCAGCATTCGCCCGCTTCGTCGTCGCTTGGTCTTGTCGACTCTGCAAAACCTGCCGATCAAGCTGCAGCCTCTCGATTTGTTCACGCAGGAAGGCGATCTCCTTGGTGCGTTCGTTCCGGACGCGGTTCGAGTCTCCGTAGACCCCAGCCTTGCGCAGCAGCCTCCTCCTTTCATTGATCTCCCTCTGTCGCCTTCTCTTCTCCTCCGAATGCGTCGTCTGCCCCACCGACGCAGAGTTCGAGTCGGTCGCTGCGCTCGACGCCAGATCATCCTGGATTTGCGATGGCAGCGAAGGGAGACCTTCAGCTGTAGCTTCATCGAGCGAGAACTCGTCCACGAAGGACAGCGCCGCTTCGAACGCCTCGTCGGTCTCTTGGGAATGCGCCATGCTCGTTACTTGATCAATGATCAATGCGCAAGCGGAGCTCCTCGAATCATCTGATGGTGTGTATTGTCTCATAACTCGCGTGGTCCCGCTGGACGTGCGTACGATACAGTATCTGAGTGATCGTCATGCTTACAGCATTTGTTGTCTTCGAGCTTGCTGGCTGAGAGCACTTTCAATTCGGTCCTGGTGGGCCTGCATTTTGAGAGCTGTGCTGGCGATGAGGAAGTTGGTGAGCGCTCGCAGGTTTTCACGACTGTATCTCGTCTCTGCGTCCTTGTCGAGCGAGATCATCGTGAAGCACTGCAATTGTGTCACCTCGCGGTCTGGTGTTGACGCGGACGACCGCTTTGTCACGGCGTAACCTCGGATACGATACGCGAGCCCACTGAGCATTTTGTGTTTGATTTCGGTGGGCAACACGCGCGCTACCCAGATGATGATGTCTCGGTCGGGCTCCACGAAGCGTCGAATGACTTGCTTCAGCTTGATATCTGCATGGGAGCGGCGAGAAAACAGTTCCTTCGTGAATTCCTCGACGATAGTGTACGGCTCGTAGAGATCCTGTGCCAGCCAGACCACAAATGTTAGAACAACGATCACTGAGAGAGTGCTGCCTCTGCTGCTTACCCTCGCCGTCTTCTCGTAGATGTTGCCATTGCCCAGGTGCTTCTCTGATCCTTTGAAGTGATCCCACGTAGCTTCAGTTGCATCTCGCAGACCAAAAGGCAGCACTTTGTTCGAGAATGCTTCGGCATACATGTCGTCGCCACCTTCTCGAATACGAACATCGTCTGGTGTATCCACCATGTGAACGAGGCCGTTGACAGCAAATGCGACGTCCACTTCCTGGTAAGCAGCTTCGAGATGCCGAAGCAGCTCCTGGAAGTCGCCCATGTCTCCACATACGGCCAGTTCGTGGACGATAGGATGCTGTACGCAGTTCTGCCTGACGAAACTTGAGCACTCGTTCACCTGCAGCAAAATATAAGTCAGCAAACCGATCTGCAGCGACACCGAATGCCATCGTACCAGTTCAGTTGCTCTCTTCTGCATCACGCTGGTCATGCTATCCGCCACCTTTCGTTGCCGCTCGACAATGAGCTTCAGACGAATATTTTCGCACTCGGCTTCCTCACGGCGACGCCGCTGGATGTCCAAAACCGCCTGCCACCTATTGGGATTCGTCGATGTCTGTTGTTGCTGCGAGTTCGTTGCTGATGCGCATGCACTTGTCTGTTTACTTTTCTGCGTCTTCAACGTCTCCAAATCGAGTTGAAGCTTCTCCATTTGCTCTCGGAGGAAAGCGATCTCCCGCGTTCGTCCATTGCGCACACGGTTCGAGTCCGCGTACAAGCCTGCCTTGCGCAGCACTCGGGTCTTTGCATTGATCTCCATTCGACGCCTGATCTTTTCTTCATGGGTCGTCAACCGCACCGGAGCTTTGCATCGAGTAGACTGGACAATGGGCATCTGGTCACCGCTTGTTGTCTCGGACGGGGACGCACCGTCACCTCCACTTGTGCTGTCCCTACCACGCTTCATCACCTCGTCGAGATTGCACTCGTCCACGAAGGACAGCGCTGCTTCGATGACCTGGTCATGTCTTCCAGGAACAACACCATGCTTTTGCTACGTATCTACCCCCTACGCCTCCGTGTGCACGACGTGTGCAAAGCATTTGTGTTGAGCTTCTTTGTCTCATCGGATGGCAATGATCCGCTCGTCCAGCAAATGTTTGCAGCGGTTGTGCGAGGCGTCTTTGTTGCCAACCGACTTCGTGAGTTCGTGTTTTACATTAGGAGGTCGTGGGGACTGCTACATCGCTCTGTGTCGTTATGCCATGTTGGCGTCGTAGCACTTTGTCGACGAGAGCGTTCTCGATGTGGTCTTGGTGAGCTTGCATTTTCTGAGCGGCTGTGACGATAAGGAAGTTGGTGACAGCACGCACGGTGTCGGGGCCGTACATCGCTTCAGCCTCTGGTTCCAGGGAGATCAGCGAAACGCACTGCAGTTGTGAGACTTCGTGCTCGGGTGTCGATGCAGGAGACCGCTTTGTCATCGCGTAACCTCGAAGATGGTACGTCAATCCACGCAGCATCTTGTGCTTGATCTCGGCTGGCTCAGCACGAGAGACCCAAATCACGATGTCGCGGTCGGGCTCCACGTAGCGACGGATGAGCTGCTGCACCTTGATATCTGCGCGTGCATTCTTGGAATGCATCTCCTTCGTAAACTCCTCGATGATCGTGTACGGGTCGTCGAGGTTCTGTTGGCAACAACAGCCCAAGCATTAGCACCACCAAAGTCACTCTGCAGGTATCTTCGACTTCTACTAAAGCCCTTGGCTCCACGTACCTTTGCGGTCTTCTCGTAGATGTTGCCATTGCCGCGGTGCTTCTCGGATCCCTTGAAGTGATCCCAGGTGGCTTCTGTCGCGGCGCGCAGTCCAAAGGGCAGCACTTTGTTGGAAAAGGCCTCGAGATACTTGCCATCGACACCTTCGCGAATGTGCACGTCACTGGGAGTAAGCACCATGTTTGCCAAGCCATTGGAAGTGAACACGGCATCGACTTCTTGATGCGCAGTCTCGAGGTGGCGGAATAGCAGCGGGAAGTCGCCTGCCTCACCGCGGGAGCTCAGCACGTGCACAATATGCTGGCTGGAGAAGTCCATAAAGGAAGAACAGTCGGTCGTCTGCAGCACAACAGCAGCACAACAAGTTAGCGTCAAGTCTATGCCACTTCACAGCTGCAGCAATGTCGTGATACAAGGACGCGAGTTCCTTACCAAATGACTCGCTCGCTTCCGGACCAAGTTGGTCATACAGTTCGCCACCTTCTGTTGCCTTTGAACAGCAAGTTTCAAGCGAAGGTTCTCGCGCTCCACTCCCTTTAGTCGGCGTTGCTGCCGACAACTGATCTCCTCCCAGACTTTGGGTACTTGCAAGGCCGATTCATCTGATGCCAGTTCCTGTGCTGCAGCTCGAGTAGCTGGTTGTTTGCTTTTTCGAATCTGCAGAACCTGCAGGTCGAGCTGGAGCTTCTCGATTCTCTCATGAAGGTAGGCGATCTCCAGCCTGCTGTCTTTGCTCATCCAGTTGGCGTCTCCGTAGATGCCAGCCTTGCGTAGCAGCTTCTTCCTCTCATTGGTCTCTGACCGCCGTCTCAACTTGTCTCGACTCGAGCTTTTGAGTTCGTGGTCCTTAGATGGAGTAGCGGAGACCGTCGATATCATCTCGTAGCCTCCTTGGGCTCCGAACCAAGTCTCAAAGCCAGTGATGTTAACCGATGGCTTTAAGCCGCAGGACAGCGCGGCCCATTCATCCTCGCGCTGCGTCAAGGCGGTGGTCCTCAGCGCTGCTGCATCCTCGAGCTCCTCTTCTTCGAGCACGCACTCGTCCACGAAGGACAGTGCCGCTTGGAACGCGCGATCGTCCTCGTCTTCGGAGAACTCCATGGCTTGCAGCGCATGAACTTTGGTCCAGACTCTTGCACAAGTGCATTGTCTACCCACAGCCAGCTCCGTGTGCTCGATCATCGATGGTGAGTGCGTTGAGGTCCCGCCTGATCCTCAAGGCGGCTACGAGCTGCTGAGCAACTCGAGACGAGCAGTGAATGCATGCTTGTCTTCATGGCATTCATCCCTTATAACTAATACATGCACGACGACATTGATCTCGGTCCTCGCTCTCATGCGACAGTGGCTGTGTTATGATAGTGCCCGATCCATGAGAGCATTCTCGATGCAGTCCTGGTGGCCCTGCATCTTCGCAGCTAAGCTCACGATCAGGAAGTTCGTGAGTGCGCTGATGGCGTCGGAGCCGAGCTTCGCCTCCATCTCTTCGTCAAACGAGATGAGCGAGCAGCACTGCAGCTGGGACACCTCGTGCTCTGGTGTCGACGCGGCAGAGCGCTTTGTCACGGCGTAGCTTCGCACTTGGTATCGCAGTCCATTGAGCATTTTGTTTCGCACTTGTGCTGGGGTGACGCTGACCACGGCAACGACGACTTCACGGTCAGGCTCCACATAGCGTCGGACGACTTGTTTCATGTTTGCATCAGCGCGAGCGCTGTTCGAGTGCATTTCCTTGGTGAAGGCCTCGAGGATCGTGAAGGGCACGTTGACGTCCTGCACGGCAACACATCCACACGTTAGAACTTCCTGCTGCAGACGCTCCACTCCGCTGACGTGTCTACCTTCGCAGTCTTCTCGTACACGCTGCCGTTGCCCATGTGCTTATCTGATCCTCGGAAGTGCTCCCACGTAGCCTGCGTCGCGTCTTCCAGCTTGAACGGCAGCACCTTGTTGAAAAAGAGCTCCACGTACTTGCCACCGGCGCCATCCCGTACTTGGACGTCACTGCGCGTGACCACCATGTTCGCGAGGCCGTTCGTTGCGAACACCGCGTTGAGCTCCTGATAAGCATTGTCCACGTGACGAAACAGTCCCTGGAACTCGCCCACGTCTCCTCTCAAGTCCAGCACGTGGTGGTTCGTGTAGTCGGCGTCCGTGAAGAACGAGCACTCGGCTCCCTGTCCGTCACCCACGTACATTAGCACGATACCTCCTACAACTCCACCCCGTCACCTCTCGACGTACCAGTTGACTCGCTCGCTTCTGGATCAAGTTTTTGAGGTTGTCGGCCACCTTCTGCTGGTGCTCCATGACCATTTTCAGGCGAATGTTCTCGCACTCGGTTTTCTTCCGGCGGCGTCTCTGGCTGGCTGCAATGCTCTCCCACACTGTCGCCAAGGACGTCCTGTGCATGGCCTCTGCACTGGGCACCACGGAGCTGTGGCGCTTCCCTGGTCGGACGCGTCCCCTGAGTTTCTGCAGGGCGTCCCGCTCGAGCTGCAGCTTCTCCAGCTGTTCGCGCAGATACGCGATCTCGATGCGGCGGTTGTTGCGCACGTGGTTCGAGTTGCCGTAGACGCCCGCGGCTCGCAGCATTTTCTTGCGCTCGTTGAGCTTCTCGCGCCTCGCCGGCTCGTCTTCGACCGACGGCTCGGCGAACTCGTCCACGAAGGACAGCGCCGCCTCCACGACGCTCTGGTCCTCGTCGTCCAGGAGGAAGGCCATGCTCGGGTCTCTCGTAGTCAATTTCGATGATTATGTAGAGTGTCCCATTCTGTGGTACATCGCTGAGACTGTAATTCTGAGTGTACGGAACCGTACAACTCATCGTTGGCATGTGAATGAAATGGGATAATAGGAATGCTACGATATCTCTTGGTCTAGTGTGGAGACTGGTGTCTTCGAAGCTGGTAGGGTAGCCCTCGCAACATTTTGTGTTTGATCTCTACTAGTGAGATCTGTGCAATCCAAATAACGAAATGATCGGCTTCTACATATCGCCTCACGACTCGTTTTTCCTTGACGTCGGCGCGGGAGCTGTTGGAATGCATCTCCTTTGTGTAGGCTTCGACAACAGTGTGCGTGTCATCAAGGTTCTGTAGCATTGCATTGACCAACTTTTGTTGCTTTCTCGTCAATACTGGCGTTCCCCAAATGCTTCTCAACCACCTTGAAGGGGTCCCAAGCAGCTCGCTCAGCTAGAAAGGCAATATGCTGTTGGAAAATACTTCGAGATCCTCCCCTTTGTCACGGATATGCATGTCGCTTGGAGTCACGAGCATGTTTGAAAGACCACAAATACACTGTCACCTTGTTGGCGAGTAGCTTTCTTGATAGTCCCCAATATCCCCTTGGAAATCCACAACACGAACAACTTATTGCCAGAGACTCACATCCATCAATAAGTAGCTCTGCACCAAAACAACAACAGACAGGTTAGCGCAAAATTCGCAAAACACACGTAGCAAAAGACACCACGCAGCATACGCGTTGAATTTCTCGCTTCTTCAGCAAGCTACTCAAGCTATCGGCCACTTGTTGTTGGCGAACTGCAATGAGTTTCAAGCGCATATTCTCGCGCTTAGATTCCTCACGCCTCTGTCGTTGATTTTCCGCAACCAGTTGCCAGAGATTTGGTATCACCAGTAGCGACTTCGCTATAGGCCTCACCTCTTGAGAACCTGTGCGCCGGCGCTTCCTGTTCTGCAGTGTCTGCAGATCAATCTGCATTTGCTGACGAAGGAATGCAAACTCCTTTCTGCTGTACACCCCAGAATCCGCTTTTTTGGCATTCACCACGGCACGTTGTGTCAGCTCATCTGCAATCGCGTCCAGCGACGTCGACGCTCTGCAGAGAAAACTCTGCCTCACACGAGGTAGGAGAGCGCGCCCGAAAAGTACATCCACGAACGAAAGAGTCACGTTGAGGACTTGTCCTTCATCTTCGCCCAGGAAGACTGCAATGCCTTCAGCAGCCGTAGCCCTGGCGAGGTCGCAAAATGCTCAACACCCAATGAACGTTCCAGCTCTGCAAAGCACGAGAAGTTGGTTCGACATCTATTACATGTACTGAGTAGGCGGAGCTCGGCACAATGAGCCTAGTTCACGATAATAGTCTCCGTATATGCATTGATTGAACGCTGGCGGTGGTTCATCCAGCTATCTCGCGTCTCAGTGCTTGCTCAACGAGTGCGTTTTCGATGCAGTCTTGGTGAACTTTCATCTTTTGAGCCGTGTTGACGATGAGGAAGTTCATGATGGCACGCACGTTGTCGAGTTTGTGGATTGTCTCGGCCTCGTGGTCGAAAGAAATTAGTGAGCAGAACTGCAGCTGTGAAAGATCACGCTCTGGCGTTGAGGCAGACGATCGCTTGGCCATTGCGTGGCCGCGGAGATGGTACGTCAAACCTCGGAGCATTTTGTGCTTGATCTCGACGGGCGATACGCGCGACACCCAGATCACAATCTCGCGGTCCTCCTCCACATAGCGTCGGATGACTTGCTTCACTCTAATATCTGCTCGAGAGGTATTAGAATGCATCTCCATCGTGTAGTGTTCCATGATGGTGCAGGACTCATCCAGGTCCTAGTGATCGAACGCAATTAGTCGTCAGAACTATCGTAGCTTACCATTATGATCGTGCAACCACTTGTTGTCTTGAACACACCTTTGCCGATTTCTCGTAGAGCTTCCCATTGCCGGCATGTTTCTCCAGTCCTTTGAAATGGTTCCACAGCGCCTCAGTTACAGAAGGCAGCCTGAAGGCAAGAAACTTGTTGGAGAATGCTTCGAGGTACTTGCCATCGTCACCTTCCCGGATATGCACGTCGCTTGGTGTCACGACCATATTTGCTAGGCCGTTCGCAGCGAACACAACGTCAACTTCTCGACGAGCAGCTTCCAGTTGCCGAAAGAGTCCTTGGAAGTCTCCTATATCTTCCTGAAAGTTGACCATGCCGACAAGTTGTTGCCTGGGAATCGCATCCATAAAGTAGGAGCAGTCACTCGTCTGCAGTAGAACAACAAGCAACACAGGTCAAATCAAGTCTCCACCACATTGCAGCGCTGTAGGTTCCGTACCAGTTGATTTGCTCGCTTCTTCAGCACGACACTGAGACTGTCAGCTACCTTTTGCTGGCGCGCCGCTATGCGCTTCAAGCGAACATTCTCACTCTCTGCTTCATTGCGTCGCCGATATTGCTGAGCAGCAACTTGCTGCCACATGCCGGGTATCTGCACTGCCGAGCTCCTCGAGATGAACGAGTCGACAGCTCGTCTTTCTCCAGTCTGCACTCGTCGACTCTGCAATGACTGGAGCTCGATCTGGAGCTGCTCAACTTGCTGACGGAGGAATGCAATCTCCCTTCTGCGCTCATTGCGAGCACGATTCGGGTCGCTATACACCCCGGCCTTCCGCAGAATCCGCTTCTTGGCATTCACCACCGCACGTCGTGTCAGTTCATCTGCATTCGCGTCCAATGGCGTCGAGGGCGGCGTCCAGGGACCAGAAGAATTCGCCCGAGGAGACGAATCAAGCTCGAACCTGTCTACGAAGGAGAGAGCTGCCTCGAGGACCTGTCCATTGTCGTCTTCGTCCAGGAAGAACGCCATGGCTTTCAGCAGTCGTCACCTAAAACGCTCAAGGAAGGCGGGCGTTAATGCTGCAAAGCACAAGTGCGAATCATTGACGTGCTGGAACGCTAAACATGTACCAAGGAAAAAATTTGCACGCGTTTAGTTCACGTTTTCGTATTTGCAACAAGGGAGGAATGCTACAAGCTACACGGTCCTTCGAGTGTCGGATGTTCATGGCATTTGGTGGCGAAGTGCTTGGTCAACGAGGCGATTTTCGATGCCGCTTTGGTGGACTCGCATGTTTTGCGCTGTGTTGGCAAGGAGGAAGTTGGTGAGGGCTCGCATATTGTCGGGGCCATACCTTGTCTCGATGTCTTGGTCGAGAGAGATCAGATAGCAGAACTGCAGTTGTGATAGCTCTTGTGACGGCGTTGAGGCTGCAGATCGCTTGGTGAGAGCGTAGCCTCGAAGGTGATACGTCAGGCCTTGAAGCAGCTTGTGCTTGATCTCCGTTGGCGCTACACTCGCGACCCAGATCACGATATCCCGGTCGGGGTCGACAAATCGACGCACCACTTGCTTCATCTTCACGTCTGCTCGAGAGTTGTTTGAATACACCTCCTTCGTGAACTCCTCAATGACTGTGTAGGGCTCGTCCAGTTCCTGCCATAACATATTTGTTAGAACGACAGCACCAGCGTGGCAAGTGCTGCCTATAACCAACCTTTTTCGCTTTCTCGTAGAGACTTCCGTTGCCCATGTGCTTATCCGTTCCTTTGAAATGATCCCATGCAGCCTCCGTTGTGTCGCGCAATTTGAAAGGCAGCACTTTGTTGGAGAACACCTCGAGGTACTTGCCACCAACACCTTCGCGAATATGCACGTCACTTGAGGTGATAACCATGTTAGACAGACCGTTGGCTGCAAACACGGCATCGATGTCTCGGTAAGCAGTATCAAGGTGTCGGAAGAGCCCTTGGAAGGAGCTCACGTCTCCATGGTAATCCAGCACAAGAGCAATTTGGTGCTTTGGACAGTTAAAGCTGGAGAAGCACGAACAATCTGTTGCCTGCAGCACAGAAGTAACAAACATCGCCATAGCCCACGTTAGTGCTGTTGTACCACCGACCTACTTCCACAAAAGTTGAAGGCAAGAACGAGCGCTACGTACCAGTTGACTCGCTCGCTTCTGTAGCAAACTGCTTAATGTGTTTGCAACTTTCCTTTGGCGCTCCATGACGAGTTTCAAGCGAATGTTTTCGCGTTCAGCCTCTTTTCGTCGACGTTGCTGGCGATCCGCTAGTTCTTGAAAGATGCTTGAGATCTGCGTGGCAGACTTCCTCACGACCAGTGCGTTCGTATTCGATCCATGCTCCCGATTGTGCTGTTGCGAGTGCATTGAGGCAGTGGTCGGCTGCTGCCCGCCCTTGTGTGTTTGTAAAGTGTGCAAGTCGATTTGGAGTTTCTCGATCCGCTCGCGGAGGTAGGCGATCTCCAGTTTGCGCTCGTTGCGTACTCGATTTGAGTCGCCGTAGATACCAGCTTTGCGCAGCAGCTTCTTCCTCGCATTCTTCGCAATGATTTTCTCTCGTCGAGTCATTCCAGTCGTGTCCAAGCTCAGAATCGATGGCACTTTGCATGTAGCAGCCGACCCTGCCGATTTCGGCGCGAGACAACCATCGCCACGGAGTATCTCCACAACATCAATGTCGTTGTCAACGGGATTCAGCTCTTGCGTCGTTGACACCACGTCAATTTGCTTTTGCTGCTGCTGCGTCGACGTCTTTGACGCAGTGGCCTTCAACGCTGGTGTGCCTTCCGCCGCTGGATCATCAAACGAAAACTCGTCGATGAAGGACATGGTCGCCTCAAAAACTTTGTCGTCATCGTCTCCCGGCAAGAACGCCATGGTGTCTGCAGTCGAAAATGGCAATGAACACAGACAACGAGTGGCAGCGACCACCGCGACAAAGGCATGTTCACGACCAAATGGCTTGCTCGCTAGACACGACGCCGATGTTGTGATAAGGCTCCGAGATTTGACCTCAAGTCGAAGCAGCCATGTTCGTCTATTGCATGTGTTCTCTTAGCGCTCGATCTACCAGGACACTCTCGATACGCTCCTGGTGGTTGCGGATATTCTGCACCGTGTTGCCGATCAAAAAGTTGATGAGCATTCGCGCGTTGGCGGGCTCGTACCTCGTGCCAGGCTCCCGGTCCAGCGAAATCAACGAGCAAAACTGCAATTGCGACAGCTCGTGCTCTGGTGTCGAAGCTAGTGAACGCTTGGTGAGTGCGTAGCCTCGGAGGTGGTAGGTCAGACCGCGGAGCTTCTTGTGCTTGATCTCCGTTGGCGATACATGCGAGATCCAGATCACCACGTCGCGGTCCCTCTCGACGTAACGCCGCACCACTTGCTTCACTTTGATATCTGCACGCGAGTTGTTAGAATACAATTCCTTGGTGAAGTCCTCGATGATCGTGTACGGCTTGTCGAGGTTCTGATGGCACAGTCGGCATTGATTCCATCGCAAAATGTTAGCAAGCAAAGCTTTTCCACCTCCATCTCGACAGCTCGTACCCTTGCTGCTTTCTCGTAAATGCTCCCGTTGCTCGCGTGCTTTTTCGTTCCCTTGAAGTGATCCCAAGCAGCCTCCGTAGCGTCACTCAGTCTGAAAGGCAGAAGTTTGTTCGCGAACAGCTCGAGATACTTGCCACCGACACCTTCGCGAATGTGCACGTCACTCGGCGAAGCGACCATTTTCGCCAGGCCATTGTCCGCGAAGATGGCGTCCACTTCCCGATACGCAGCTTCATTGAGTCGGAACAGAGCTTCAAAGTCCGTGATATCTCCACGGAAGTCCAGCACGTGGACGATATGAGGCGTCGGGGCGCTCACATCCATGAACGACGAGCACTCGGTCGCCTGTAGCAAGAGACACCAGCGACAACAACGTCAGTCACAGCCTCGAACCAATATCCTCTCGTTATTTACCAGTTGAGCTGCTCGCTTCTGCAGCAAGCCACGCAGGTTATCCGCCACCTTCCGCTGTCGATCCACAACAAGCTTCAGTCTCACGTTCTCCAGCTCGGATCCTTCTCGTCGCTTGCGTTGGCTGGCTGCAATTGCCTGCCACAGACTCGGGATCTGCTGCGTCGTGATCAACGTGCCTGCAGTCGCAGTCCGCTCTCTCTTCTGCAACGTGTGGAGATCAACCTGCAGCCTCTCGACCTGCTCTTTGAGGTAGGCGACCTCCAGTCTGCGAGCATTTCGAGCTCGGTTCGGGTCTCCGTAGACTCCGGCCCTGCGTAGCAGTTTCTTCCTCTCGTTCACGTCCCTGCGCTTGGTCTCCTCGTCCTCACTCGCCGCCAATCGCAGCGGCGTCTTGCAGTGAAGCGTCGACGGGGACACGACTCCGTGCATTGTCGAGGCGGTGATGACCGCCACCTCGTTCACCGCGTCGCCGCCTTCGAATGGGAACTCTTCCAGGAACGACAGCGCCGCCTCGAGCGCTTGGTCGTCATCGGGATACAGCGCCATGCCTGGAACTGGAGAAGGAAGGCGGCCCGTCCCACTACCGCCGCGAATGAAATGTGAGTCACGTCACGGGGATTTGCCGTGCCTCGAGACTCAAATGGAGGACAACGTACAGGTTGAGGACAAGAGGCGTCGATTCTTGGCAACGCAGAAGCTCAATCGATGCAGGGTTTTCATAAGTGTACATTGCCAAACGACATCAATACGCAGTACGTGGATAGCAGGATTTCTGGCTCAAGACTTGCTCTACGAGCACGTTCTCGATGAGTTCCTGGTCGGCCTTGATGTTGCCTGCAGTGTTGCCCAGCACGAAGTTGCTGAGCGCTCGCATGTACGCGGGGTCGTACGTCCGGCTCTCCTCGTTCTCAAGCGATGCCAACGTGCACATTTGTAACAGGGACAAGTCTTGGTCCTCCGTAGCGGCGGCGGCGCGCTTGATCAGAGCGTAGCACCGGTAGTTGAACGTGAGGCCCGCCAACGGCTTGTGTGCAATTGAGACGGGAGATACGCTCGCTACGAGAATCACGAGTTCACGGTCCGCTTCCACGTAGCGGCGAATGATCTGCTTCACTCTCACGTCGGCACGGGCCGTGTTGGCGAACAGCTCCTTGGCGTAGTCTTCGATGATAGTGAACGGGGTGTCAAGACTCTGTGAGCGAGCAAAGGCACACGCTCATCATTAGTCATTGCAAAGCCTGCACTCATTGAATAGTCTCACCTTCGCGGCCTTGTCATAAAGATTTCCGTTGCCCCCGTGTTTCTTCATGCCCTTAAAGTGGTCCCATGTCGCCTCCGCAGTGGCTTGCACGTTGAAAGGCATGGCCTTGTTGGAGAACACCTCCAGATGCATACCATTGACACCTTTGCTCGAGCGCAGCTGCACGCCATGATGACTCGACTCCGTAGTGTTCAGTCGGTTACCAGCAAACACCGCACCAACCTCCCGACGAGCCTTCTCCAGCTGCCCCATGAGCCCCTTAAAGTCCTTGATATCCGCACGAAAGTCCAGCGTCCGCCCGGTAAAACATCTCCCCAGCTTGGGCTTGGACAGGGCCGAACACTCGGCCATCTACACGGGAAACGTCCATCAGCCCCCTCTCTCCCAGCACCAGCCACCGCGGCTCCTACCTGCTGCTTGATCCGCGCCTGCACGAGCGTCTCCATGGCCTCCGCCAGCTTCTGCTGCCGTTCCACCATGAGCTTCAGCCGCACGTTTTCCTTCTCGGCCTTGTCGCGCTGCTCTCTCTGTCGACTCGCGACCTCCTTCCACGCACTGGCCACCTCTGGGTTCGAGCGCACAGCCACCAGCGCCCTCTCCTCTCGCTGTCCGGTGGCTCGTCTCCTCTGCAGCGTCTTGAGCTCCAGCTCGAGCTGCTCGAACTTGCGTCGAAGGAACGACATTTCGAGCTTGCGCTCCTTCCTGGCGCGGTTCGGGTCGTCGTACAGCCCCACCTTGCGCAGCAGCCGCTTCTTGGCGTTGGCGCGCGCTCGTC
>JAHWLE010000561.1:0-20556 GCA_024679135.1 Phytophthora foliorum | reverse complement strand
GAATGAGAAAGGAGAGGTATATTAGCGCCAACATTATGCAGTCTTTGACAGGTTCTTCAACAAAGAAGCTCTCAACCTCGATGCGAAGGCAACATTGAAAGAGCCCATTGTCAGTACACTCATTGTCTCCGACAGAGATCGAGGTTGGTGCTTGTCCACGTACGACTTTATCTGATAGAGGTAGTGTAGCATATAGATACTGCAGCCAACTGCGTTCGCTTGGCGAGGCTTGGACACGTACGAAAATGCTTGAGTCTCGAGGCGCCCTCCCCTGCTTGGGGTTAAGGTGCAGGAAAACCACTGCAATACGGAAAACAAATACTCGGGGTTGTGCACTCCCTGTATAGAGTTCACGTGGTAAAATACTCTGCCACCAGCATCTCCGCGCTCGATCGCGAGCAAACTCCAGTGGTCATCGAGAGTGACTGGCAGCAAAATGTAGCGGTAGCCATCCCAATCCATTTCGCCCGTTATGTCATCTGGCTTGCGTCTTTCACGAGCAGAGTAAGCGGAGTTGATCTCAACGAACACGGCCGAGCCCAGCAGACATACGACCCTGGGGTCCTTGGTGTATATCATGAAATGCAAAAGTCAACTATCGCACAGATGAGCATGATTCCGTCCTTCACGCTCATCAAATCTTCAGTGTACAGAAGAATATAAACAGTTACTGACCTCGCTGCGCCAGTCTCTAGGCGGTGGACAATCACTGGAATATGAGGGTTCTGTCGGCATCTGAGCTTGTACCCATTCTCATTAGAGCCACAAGCACGGCGCTTTTCGAGTATTACCAAATTCGTGATAAGGTCGTGGCACATGGGAAAAGCATTGGAGTACTGAAGGAGTTCGCAGTTTACTTTGAGCGGCAATGGTTTAGTGGTAGGTACTGGCGATGGCAAGCTTTCTATACCCGGACGGGCTACGCCGCAACCAATTACCCATGGGGAACGTTCAACTCGAGCGTGAAGCGCCAGGTGATGCGAAAGTTGTTTGATACTACGCGGCTACTGCGCAAGACGGTCATCATCGTAGAAGACCTGACGACAGACAAACTAAATCCGACGGTCTCATGTGCAACTGCGCCACTAACAATCGTCAAGGCTGCACGGACTTTGGTTCATTCTAGAAGGCTTGCGTTGTACGAAGGAAACGATCCATCTATTGTGAGAATCGTTCACCTAAAGCTAGGAACCGATGGTACTACTCAGCAGTACTCGGGTACCGAGAGTGCATTCGCACACCTTGTATCAAGTAAGACGACAGGAGAAGTGGGTAAGCAACTGGGGAGACGGCAATGCCGTAAAGCATCATCAATTTGTAAGAACGCTGTGAAGTGGTCGCTCTACATGGGTCATCGAATCAACATGCCTGAAGGCGGCTGGGAAGTCAACGTAGCTGAAAAACCGTGCGAGTGTCGCTACTTTTCGAAGATGGGATATTGCTGCTACTTAATCGGAGCTTGGATTCTAAGAGGCGAAGAACAACACGTAGGGCTGCGTGAAGGCTTGAAGCTTAAGAATCAAGCTTCGTGTAATGCATGGCGAGGATTCTTTTGTAGACAACCGCACCTGCGTGGTCTGCAAGCTGTCTAGTTCGCTCTCGCACATCGTATAACAGGTGGAAAACGCAGACATGAGAAACGTTGCACCTTGTATATGTGCTGTAGCTTGTAGGCCGTTGTACTGGCCCAAAACGGCATTAATTCTAGGCTCCACGTGGAATACTTTTTTATACACGCCCACAAGTGCAGCAAGAACCCTGGCGTATTCTGCATGCGTCAACCGGCTCACGACAAACATTGCACCAGGTGATATTTCCGCGAGCCGTCACTGAAGCCGCAGGTGATAACCGGGTAGCCAATTTCACGCAGCCTACGTAGCGTCGATGTGAAAAAGACTATACACATCGTCTTGTTTAAAGCGCTTGAGTTTCTCGAGAAGACCGACCGTTGCCACACCGACGAGGAAGGAGCTGTCGGCTTCACCGTTTCCAACACGAGGAAATTCATCTACATCGAGCGTCGGTCCAAACATGAAAGCCTTGTCCTGATCAATCCCAGACTTCAAAGGAAACTTGCGCACCAATGCCTTTATTGCGTCCACTGCGTTGGGTTCACCATTTTTCACACGCATGTACTTGACGCATCGTGCAACTTGAGCATACGAAGGTGGTCCGTTTTGTCGAGATGCAGCACTGCAACGACGGAGGCTTGGTCAAATGTGGCGAGGCACTAACCCGGTCTCATCTCACTCCTTGATGTATTTTTTTTTTATTGCTGAAGTAACCATTGCCCTGTGGTTACCCTGGCAATCGGATTCGCGACGAGCATATTCCACAGAAGTAATCATAGCAATCCACGCGTTCGTATTGGAGCACTGCCACACCTTCCAAACCTTGCTGCATTTGGTCTGACCATTGTTCGCAGCAACTATCACAGCTGCGCAAGTGGTGCTGGAGCAGATCAGACGCCTCTCTTGTTTGCTTTATTTGGCTTTGCGGAAATTCGCCATATGCTTTTGGTCTCGTCTGTTTCGTTTTTGCTGTGGTCCAAATCTGTTTGGTAGAGCCCTGAATATTGTTTTCTATTCGCCCACACTCGTTGTAGTGCTGTGTCACTGACTCGGTGGGCCCGAGTCATCGATACCGGATTATTATGGTCAATGCGAGCACTGCATTGCCGACTTCACGCTCCTTGATTTGCCAGTTGCCGTAGCCAAGCACGCAAACATCTTTTTCGCAACGGACACCACAGTACGCTTCTCAAGCATTACGACCCATAATACACCCTCCGTTTTACAATATATGACTTCAAGTTGGCAAGTCAGTGTTTCATATTAATTGACAGCTTCTGTGATTGGTGGAAAGTTACTCTCTTTGACCAAGCACGACGTACAGCTGCTAAGGTTTTTATGTGCGTGCAGTTTTAATGCGAGGGGGCGGCAGGTTTAGCGTAAAATTACTGCGGGTAGGCAGCGATTTTTGCTGGACCTAGCGCTGAATTGGTCATTTAAAGATGCAAGCAGTACAACGCACCTCCAACAAGGACCTGTCGCCAGAAGAGCGACTGAAAATCGCAGCATTTCTGCTCGCAAAATTCAACTAACTTGAAAATTACCCGTGGTTTTAAAGTTGAAGTTACTCATCGGTATAACTGCAGTGAAAGAACAGTTTGTAGGATTTGGAAGGAGACGGTTCAGTGCCGCAGGAATGGTGGCGGGATGCCGAGCTTTGATATCAAGCGAGCTGGGAAGTGTGGGCGGAAAAGGGTGCATATAGACATACCTGCGCGGATCAAAGCTTTGCCACGGCGTCGGCGGCGCACAATGCGAGCAGTCGCCAAGCCAATTCAAGTGTCGCCCGCAACAGTTCAATTATCTATTAGTGCTGGTGAAATCATGCGCCACACAAACTCCATCAAACCAAGATAGGCCGAGGAGAATAAGCTGTCACGGTATGTATATTACATTGGCGGTGTGTGTATACTAGCAAGACGGAGCTCGTTGTCATGTTGCTGCGGATGATCCCGCCATTGTGTTGGCATGCAAGGAGGGAGGATGGAAGATTCAAGGCGAAGTGCAGCCACCTAACAGCCCTGACATGAACATTCTCGACCTAGGCTTTTTCGCCTCTACCCAAGCACTGCAATATCAAGAAATCCCTCGCAATATTGACGAGCTCATTACCTGCACTTATGCAGCGTACGATCGTCTACTGCCGACTGTGCTTGCCCCTCCTTGCATGCCAACACAATGGCGGGATCATCCGCAGCAACATGACAACGAGCTCCGTCTTGCTAGTATACACACACCGCCAATGTAATATACATACCGTGACAGCTTATTCTCCTCGGCCAATCTTGGTTTGATGGAGTTTGTGTGGCGCATGATTTCACCAGCACTAATAGATCATTGAACTGTTGCGGGCGACACTTAACTTTGAGGGGGGTATACCGCTCTCAGATTCCCCACATCTGTAACGTGGACGTGCTGTTCAAACGACCTGGAAGAAAGGATAAAAAATCCAGATGTTGCTAAAACAAATGTCATTCTTGGCACGGGAAGTTCTGAATATTTGTTAACAGTGTAATAATAATTAACTCAGTTGAAAACGTGTATTGCTAGGAAATGGTAATCACTTACCAGCGCTGTGCTTACAACATTCGATCTTCTTTAATATCTTGCAGTCGGCTGCATCAACGTTGTGGCTCGGGTGACAGTCACATAAAACAACGAGCGTTGAGGAATTCGACGTGCTGGATCTCGGAGAGGCGCGAGGATCGTCTTGTTTACCGTGAGTCATTGACACTTTTCCGTTGTCAGCGAGTATGCGGGCACAATCGGAGCTAGCGAAATAGCTAGAGAAAATGACCAGTTTTGAATCTTGATTCTGACTCCCGTTTCATTCCTTTTGCAAATCAGAACTACACCGAGCGCCAATGACGCAACGAACGGATAAGACGCATAGTCCTTCAAGTGAACGACTACAATATCAGGAGGATGCGAGGGATAGTGTTCCTCTGCATCATTTGACACTGTTATTTGTACGACGTCATCTCATGCTGTCGTGAAGGCGACAGCCTTACCAATAGAACCATTTGCCAGCTTCAAGATAGGAGAAACATTTTTGTGCGTTGCACGGTCGATCCAATCGCGAATTCCAACGCCATAGGCATCCCTTTAGTTTTACCATCCCGAATACAGTCGAGCGTCTTCCTCTGAATCTTCGTATGTGGATATCGAGCCCTGGTAACTGCTACCGGAAACCGATGCAAAGGGACCTGAGCTTACAGGCAAAAGCTCGAACTGCAGATACATTGAGCTCGACGAGAAGCGCGTTTGAAGTGACGATAATGACAATAATCGGACAATAACCTTTAAAGGCAGCATGGCGTGACTCAGTTTTCTTTATGAGCCGCATTATTAACCAGATCGACATTTTACCTTGTTGTTGGGAACCACTTAGCCATTAATTAACCTTGAGCAGGCCTTGACATACCACTTGAGAGACCGCTGTTTATATTTGACAAATGAAAGAAGCTTGGAAACACCAGCCAGGAAGCTGTCGTACTTGTGCTGCCACGTGACCCGCATTTCTCCACCAGAATCTCTGATACAGAGAACCGGGTGCTCGCAGCATATCTGAGCATCTTGCTCTATTGCAGTCAGAGCTTTTTAGATACACATCCTGTCCTGTGAAAGGTGTAATTGTAACTTGATACAAGGAACAACCCAAGCAGCCCAAACCCACTAAATTTTTGCAAGGGTCGCTTGAAGGTTGTTCCAGGCCGACTGAGTCAACATTCACGTATTGGAGATATAATGTGAGAATTTATTAGTCTATTCGTCATTTTGTATTGAATCTATTATAGGAGCAATATGCATGTAATTACAGATGAGCCTAATTATGATTTTTTGATGCAGAATTCTTGGAGGTTCTCTAAGACTCTGGATATAAACAATCAATGCTGTCCGGCGGCAGATTATTGACGGAGGTAGGTGCTTCAGCGAAAGAGTCAGATTGGCGGTGAAGTTCTCGGCATTCGGAGTTCATCGCTTTCTACAAGAGACGCTGACATATTCGACTGACCTATGATGGAGAGCCATTATTCTCGTGTACGTGTATAACATCAACATTAGCACGGTTAGCTCAGTGTTGGGGATGTCAAATCGCAGCTTGGGGCGTTGATACACTTAGTTTAGGAAGAGAATAACCGCATTAACAAGTCGTCAAGGTG
Organism: Phytophthora foliorum; assembly: GCA_024679135.1. Taxonomy (NCBI): domain Eukaryota; phylum Oomycota; class Peronosporomycetes; order Peronosporales; family Peronosporaceae; genus Phytophthora; species Phytophthora foliorum. The sequence continues at coordinate 14,822 of JAHWLE010000561.1, read as the reverse complement.
GCCATCTAACGTCTGCCAATTTATGAAGGACTACATTAAAGTAAGCGATGTTTCTACTTTAAAGAGCTTCAGCTCGAGGTCTGGGCCAACTTTGACAGTGGTCTCAACATTTCCGACTCCACTATCTGTCGAGGACAATACTCTCTGCGGCTCTCAACGCTTCATCCCTTCTGAGGGCGTCTGCCCTTCTGCCCTAGCCCCAAACGTTTTGTAAGGAGGTCGACCTCAGATTAGAAGGTCCGATGAAGAGAGTGAAGTCCAATGAACGGAGCTAAAACGTGGCGCAAAATGACAGAAAAGCACAATATAATGACAATCTATCCAGATATCCAATATAGGAGGCTTATTCCTATAAACAAGTAAAATCGTATTACGAAAGGTATTAAAAATGCAAGGAATCAGACCTCAGTGCAATCCTTGGTAGACTTTGGATATACTAGTTGAGCAGCACTCATGTGATGCTTGAGGGACGATCGTCCAAAATTATGTGCTTACACATTTTTACCCCCCTCCCCCTCCCGCGAGCTTTCCATTCAAGAACACGCGACAGCGATGGCAAAGATGAAGACGACAGCTGTAGCGGGGAATAGGTAGAGGGCCACCAAGAAGGGAATGATCAAAACAGACAAAAATGGTTCAGCGACGTGGATCAACTTTGTGGCTTCTATTCGTCCGTTTACCATCTTCTCGAGAAAGAAGATGGAAGGAGTCGGTTTGCCTTATGGATAATCGATTTTTCTAGCAAATATTGTTCTGTATTATTTATAACATTATATTAGTAAGACGTTTTACAGTACCGCTGTTCTGATTACGGTAGAAGAATGTAAACAACTGTACAGATATCCCCGGCAAATCTGTAAAGGTGGGACCTATAAGGACTGTGAGTTGCAAGATTCACACAGGTGTCATATAGATGCAAATGCACTTCAAATATCATGCACATTTATACAATCTGTGCGAGGTATATAGCTAATTGCAGGTGCAAATTTGCCGGGGACATCTGTATGAATAATTCATTCACGATACGTAAGAGACATTAGACACCTTTCGAAGCGAGTTTTATTTGCTGTTTGTGGGATATAGACGCATAAAACGATCAACCATGCAGTCGATTACTAATCGTAAACTCGTATCCCACAAATGCTGTCGGATAAATCGCTGAATCCGTTGCTCTATCCAACAGCTTTGTTATTTGTAGGAACCGCTCCAAGCTGATGAACTCCGATCTTCGATCATATGTGCTCCCCTCGATAATATAGGGGGTTGAGGGCTTAATTGCGGGATACGTTAGAAGATTTCAAACTCAAAGATTCCGATGCGGGGGTGTTCTTCCGCGCGTGCGCGCTTTCCGTCTCCAGACTTCAGTCAATTGCAGGCTCTTGTGGATCTCCGTGCGCAGCTTTCGCCTAGTTCAAGCAGTAGCTCGGAAGACAGCGATCTGGATGGCGACGATAATACAGAATCCGATGTCAGGGGTTGTGCTCAGACTCAGTCGAGTGAGCATGGAGGCGAGTTTGGTCGCAACTACGTGGGACCAGCCGGCGAAGAAGAAAATGTCCATAACCAGCTGAATGCAGACAGCGAGGTTGGCAAAGCGCCTTCATCTCCAGAGGATAATCCACCACAAGACCAGAAGCTTCGCCAGCGTTTTGGCCCGGATGAGGATTGCATCCTTGCAGTTCAGGTGAACGCCGATGAATCATTCACCGTCAAGCATGGAGATGTCAATCGCCAATGGCAGGCGCTCGCGGACAAGCTCAGCGGCACCCCCACTTTCAACATGGCGTCCATCAAAGGAACAACAGCTAAGGCCCGATTTAAGGCGCTTCCAGCTAAGCACCGCGCATGGGAGGCATCTTCGGTCAAAAAGTCAGACACTGGCGAACAGGAAACCTGCTAATATTCTCGTCATGACCGAGCTCATCACCAAGGTCCACGATCACGAAGTCGCCCCAAAATGATCCAGAATATTGTTGTGGATCCTGTTGGGCTTCAATCGCATTGTGATCAGCGGCTCTGCGTATGTCTTCCTTTTACGTGTCAGCGTCGGCTTGCGCGGTGAGGTAATCTCAGTTAAATGTCGACAGCTCACATGTCATGATCATCTGACGCCACTTACATTTGTCCCCGATGAAGGAGCCACAAGTGGCAGACGCGCAGTCGAGGATCCTGTATCTCATCTTGTGGTTGTCATCACTGATAGCGCACAGCTGACAACGAATTGGATGGCTTGTAGTCGTCCGAGAGGTCTTGAGCCGGTTAAGCCAACGATCCAGATCCGCTTCATTTTGTCCGCTGCCTACGCTAGTCCAAACGTACAGCGGGGGTATTTCGCTAGCTGAATTAGACGACTGGGTTTGTTTTACGTGTGGAGTCAGAGACAATGGGTGGTGTGGGGAGAACCAGATTAACCCCCCCCCCCCCCCTAAATATTAGCTGCTAAAAATGAGGCGACCTCGTGGAGTGGACAGAGCTTATGTGTGTTGCAGCACGGATGTGTGGGATTGTCACGCCCGTTGTCCATGCCTTAGCATTCTGTGTAATTTGTCCATTCGATGTGGGAATGCATTGTACTTTGCGTACTTTATAGCAGTCCCTGTCCAACCTAGTGGTGCTCTCGCTACCAAGGGTACGTAGTGTCTTCACAATCCTCCTGGACATTCTGTAAACACATTCACTATGCAGCTGGGTTCTGTTCTTGTAGCCCGAGTCAGATCTTCCCATTTTCAAGAATACTTCAGCATCAAATCTTATGATAGAGTTTTTTCTATGGCTAATATGTATTCACTTGATGCTGCTAATGTGCACTTGATTGTGTTCCTTGTTGTGTGTCTACAGGTGTGACAGCCGACACGGCTACAACACCTAAACGAAAGAGCTCAGAGGCTGGAAAGGAGCCAACTCAGCATTGTGGCAAAATGAAGGCTGTCAATTTTGAGGATCTTTCAACAGCTACAGGTGGTGAACAAGATGGGAAGGTACCATTCCATGTGCAGCAGGATCGAGCTACCCGTGCTCGAGCGGTGAAGGTTGCGAAGCAGCAACGTTGCACGTATTATCGACAGTTTGCGCGCGTTGTTCGTACGATTCTGGACTGACCACTATTTTTTGTGTTACAACCAAAGAAGTGCTTGCTCTACGTGCGCGCCAAGTAGCTCATGCTTGCAGCTTCAAACGTCGGAATTCAAAGCGTCCAAACGCTGACGCAGCCTAGGCCATCTTGAACGTCTAGGTTTGCTTGCGTAATTCAGCTGTAGCCCACACAACCAGCGAGTAATACGCAGACTATCTTACTTTACACATCTGCATTTGAATCATGAAGATGGTTGCGGCAACGCTTTTTCTGTACCTGTTTGTGTACTGGTCAGTTTTACGTATTTCGATTTCGAGTTTTTGGTTTGGCATTACACAGCATCCGAGCATTTGTTCCCTGATCTTCCAGTGTTTTCAATGTTCGCTGCACATGCATTCTCTTTCGTGTTGTCACCCCCGCTATTGTCTGCTTGCTCATTTTCCTAATCGTAGCTCTAGCCGCCATCGGTGCAACTTTGAATGCCTTCACCATTCTTACGATCAACGAGAAATGGCCACAACCCCGCAACCTCCACGTTCTTTTGGAAGCCACAATATCTGAAGTTGCAGTTTTAAAGAGATTAACTAAAGAAACCTCGCTCTTCGTCTGTGCGGTCGCTGAAACGCACAAGCGTCTCCTCCAATGTATCCCATCACCACAACGGCCCGAATCGAAAGTCAAGCAGTACACACACGTCGATAGCCACTACACCAACCACAACCTGCCAACGCCTACATCACCGCACACAACCGCTACTCCTACATGTGGACAGGCGATAAATACACTCAGAGCTCGGTTCCAAGCCGTACAGTCTTCACATACATACACTAAGTAGACGTTGCTACTCGACAATATATTGCAACTCTACCTCAATATTGTCAAACTTGCGCCGCCATCAACCCTTCGTCTGTGGAGGAGCTGAAACGCACGAGCGTTTCACCACCACAATACACTGTATGTACTCCACTGACATGTTAGTTGGATTTACTAGACACTACCTAACTGTTACCTCGAAACTATACATGTTAGCTAACCTTTATTAGGGAAATGTATAACCTTTGGAAAGGAAACAGGAGCATGCTATTCTGTGAATCTCTATGTTGCTCGGCTCGAAATAACACTGAGGCATCGTGGCCTGTGGAGACATTCCATAAAAATAAAAAAGCTAGAATAAGATGTCTACCAAAACGCTAGCTATATCTTGCAATGGTTGGAGTGGAATTCGCTCACCATGATTTTGGATAATGCAAGTTTAGAAGCTGGACTACCGGTACTAAGAAAACACCATAAATATAGCTGGATATGATTGCTATAGATGAAGGGGCTAAGTCGTTCTCGTTCGATCGGATGGACTTGTGAACGTGAGCAGCAAGATATTAGCCCGAGCATCTCCATGACTCTAGTGGCTGTAGATATGTTATCTCAAAATACAACACACGAACTAACTGTTTACTATCATGTACAGTAACTAACATGTCAATGTTTGGGAGTACACTAAGCACACATCGACGCATTAAGGTTGAGCACACCGTATTGCGGTGACGGGTAATTGTCGTGATCTTGCAGGCACCATTATCTGGCGGCACAAGCTCTACAGGCTGCAGCAGAGCTGGTCTCGAGGACCTCGACAGCATGACTCAACGCTGCCTCCACATCAAATCAATTGAGCCACCGTGACAGCCTACGACGCTCAACTGGCCGAACACGCTACGCTGTCTGCAGCATCATACGCTCTTCAGCTTGTCTTGGGCACCGCAACGACGAATGAGCAGCAACAACAGGATGAGCAGCGAATTTACCCGCGCCATGATTTTACGATATATATATAAATTATTGGAGGTTTTGCGACAAATTAGGACCTTAACAAGGGGTTTTAAGGCCATGTGTTCGGGCTAAAAAGTCCGAACTGCTCTATTTTCGAGGTTTCCTTAATGAAAACCGATTTTTCTATTTAGTCATTCCTACCCTCATTTTAATGACATTAAGTCCTTCTCTGTGTTCTCTCGTCAGCCAAAAAAATTTCAGGCGAACGATACAGCCCATGTTTTTGGAAAATGTTAGGTTTGGAAAATAGAAAATGTCCATGCGAGCAATGTTTTCATCCATGATTTCTCCACAAGGTCCCTGATAAATGACGGATATTATACTTGGATGGTCATTTATGTGGGCCATGGTTACCATGTTTTGCTACATGCCCAAAACATGTTGACAGTATGACATGAAAAAACACGACTGAGCGAACAGCGGGGTTGGCGACGACAGTTCGCACTCACATCTATCATGGTCAGAAACTATATTAAGGTATAATGTATCCATCATTGGACTCTTCGATCGGAAAACATGGAGAGGATGCAGAGAAACATGTATTGCAACAGTTAACACCACTGACACCAACTCAGTTTGCATTCTTGCTGGTGTCGCTAAACACGACTACACGGCGTAGAAGATCCCAGCGACGACGTAGCAGCCAGTCTCCAAGTAATCATTACCCGATTCCTTGAAGACGCGTCGTCAGAAATACAAGCAGACGAAAAGCCCATAGTTGTATCCATCCTTTTGTACAGGGCTGTGCACGTTAACGATCGGGTATGACTGCGACAGGCTTCTTTTCACGAGTTCATCTGCCAGCTCTTCAAGCAAATTGTGGTCAGCCCGCTTGTCGAGACTGTCGTAACAGTAGATAGTCTTCGTCGATCGGTCGACCACAAGACACATCCAATGGCTGTCATTAACATGAGCATGAACACCCAATCTGTGTAGTCTGTAAGGCACGGCCCTTCCAGCGGGGACACGCTTTGCCACTGTTATCTCCTTTTTCTGGTGACAAACGTAGCGAATCGCGAAGGGATTCAGGTACGACGACAACTGCAGTAGCGAAGGGTGGAATTTTCTCACGAACTCCTCCACGTGTACAACATCGTCGCCCCGTAATGCATTTCTCAACTTTGCGCCATTGTTGTACTCCTTCCTGTCTGTACTTTTTTGGTCTTTTTGTGTAGCTCTGTTTTTTCGGGGTCGACCCAATTTGGGCGTCCGTGGGTTGGAGGGCTTCACACCCAACCTTGCGGAGTTCTTCGTGTCTTCATTGAAGGCCGTCTTCGGTGATGCTGCAGCGCGATCTGAGAGTTTAGTAGTCAACCCGACATACATTTCTTCTTCCGGTCATCTAGAATCTGGAACGGCAACTTGAGTAGGCGGGAGATCATTGTCGAAAGGGTCTAGTTGCGTAGGCGAGGAAGGGAAGGTGACGTTGTCTTTGCGCAATTTCCCCCACCACATCTCCAACAGATCTAGGGCTGCTAAAACAATTGCCATCAGGGAGATCTGTAAGCTCCGTTGCGAGTCTTACGACGACGCTTTGCACACTTTTAAACTTATTGCACTCTGTCATTTGTTTCTTCCGCGCGACGTCGTCGCCCTCACAACTGCTCCGCAGCGGTATTTCAACTTCAGGAAGCTCGTCTTCAAATGTACCTGCTCGAAGCCATCTTTGCATTTCAAATATGGTCATAACATGGTGAGAAAAATGGTAAGAAACATGGTAAGAAACACATCCAAAGCATTGTAGTTACCTGGAAGGGATCGACGCGTACGGAATCGTGAGAAGCGGTACATCATGCCGTGTCGACACGGCTGTTCAAGGTCGCCGAAAACGCACAAGTGCACATCCAATCGAATTTGTCCACGCGGTGGGATCTGCCATCACGCTTCAATGTGGCGTATAAATTTTGGTCATCAATTGCGCAACTGCTTACGGTATCAGGATCAGTGGCGAACGTGTACTCCGTCTTAAAGATGTCCGCCAGCCACTCAGTTGTCATACCGAGCAGCTGATTCATCTCATCCCCGTAGTTGATGTTCCGCTGGATTCCTGGCCGGATCACACGCGTGCCATATTCATCTTCGCGGTGACGCTGATACCTGATCACTGCGTGTAAGCATTGTTTCATCGACATCGAACTGTTCAAATCGGCTTTGAGCTTACCAAACAAATTCTCCAGTCGATTGTTCGTGGTTAACATTGTGAAGCGGCTGCACACCTTTGGATCGAATGCGATTCATCCAACCGTGAGTGCAGATAGACACGCGTTGATACGGATCGAATTCTTCGGGGACGAGCAGAAGTTCGGAGAAGGGTGTGTCAGAATACGCCTTCATCTTTGCGATTTGACGGTTTCTGAGGCGAACATTCAGAGTCTCCGAGATTTCCAGGATGGTCAAAGTGTCTTTCTGGTACTTAGCAAGGTACTTCTCAAATTTTTTCCAGTTCTTGTGATACTGCTTCAGTCCAGAAACATAGTATAGTCCTTCACCACAATCCCTTAATGTGCGCTTGCGTGAACGAGTACTCTCTGAAGCTCTAGAACTGTTGTCACTGCTTTCGTCTTCGCTGTCGCTTGATGAACTCTCCTTGTAACACGACGTATCTTCATCATGGTCCTCATACTTCACTTCAACATTGGTTGCATCATCCTGGCCATCGGTCTCCACTTGAGCAAGCACTTCTGTGTCCTGGGCCGGAGGGATGTAATCACTAGCGACTGTACCTTGCAGCGCTTCGTTCTCCCCGGAGATGTTCGTGGCTTCCACACTGACATCATCGCTGCTACTGCTGTCCTCAATTTAAAAAGCTCGCAGAATGAGTGCGGTGTTCTTCGTGCGGGCCATAGTTTCTGAGTAAGCCACCATGCACACATAGCAAAACATGTACAACAACTATGAGGAATCTAGCATCTGTGCGTTCTCGCTGGATGCACTTACGTATACGAGTAAGCCACGTATCTTCTTTCCACGCACGCCTCCTATTTATGAGCGTTAGCAACAAGAACCATACCGCACGCGTGAATCTAATCGCACGCAATACCTGTTAGGTCATGGGGGACAGAAGGCTTGCAGTCAAATGTGCGCTGCGTGGAGGGAAGGCTAGCGTCTGGGCCTTGAGGACTGCGTCTGGAACTGACACGAAGGACATTATATCAGAGTAGCTGCCCATATTTCGCAGAGTAACTTCACTGACACGTACCACAGGCGCGGCGGGGTCAGCGAGGTGCGCAGCAGGACGGGCGAGGGAGAGGGGCGTCTGCGGTGGAACAAAGATCCAGCAGGAGTGACGCGTGGCAGAATGTGTGACGGGGCACACAGCACCTTGCACAGAGGAAGTGCTTCGAGAGCGTAAGCTCTCAGTGAACAACGGTCCACGGTTCCCGGCCTAAGGGAACGGACTGCCACTTAGACGGTAGGTTCAAGACTGAATATATTTTATAGGTGAACTAAGCTTGATCCATACAAACACTAAGTCATCTATAGTAGAAACTATACGAACGTCCAGTGGTTGGCTCACAGCCATGTCTGAAGAGTGACATCCGTCACTCTTTATGTAACTTTGGGTACACATCGGTGTACCCCGTTACAGAATGAGTGGCCGGCTCGAATCGTAATATAAAAGCGGGGGAATTTTTAAATTACAATCATGGTCCAAACATGGATCAAAAAGTTTTAAACATGGGCTTAAAAACATGGGTTGTATATTTACCGAAAAAACAGTAGCGCGCTGCAAGCGCACGGGGTCTTTCAGCTTTCAAAGGCAAGTTCATTGCAAGCTTAATCAAACGTGAAATGACAAACGTGAAATGAAATTCTCGTGACTGCAGCACATGCTACCGTATTGGCCAGCGACCAACTCCATAATACGTTAGATGTATCGCATAATATCATTAGTACATTAGCAGCAATGGCTTACCTGGCGCTTTAACTGCATCCTGGAAAATAATAGATCTTGAAGTTCTCATATTGAGGAATCACAAATTGATGGATCACAAAGCTATTGAAGGGTCACAACGCTACAGCCACAGATGTTCAGACGAAGCCATTTTAAAAGTTATTAAAATAACTTTAAGTGGTTGCTTCAGATTGATGTTTCAGAACTTCGTGTGCAGAATAGCTGACTTAGCCAATGCAGCACCTGGCGTTTACTGGGCCGTCAAAACTAGTGATAGCGAAACATATGTAGTACAAGCGAGCTGGCTGCGGCGCGAAACGGCGCTGTGCTCTACGGAGGTGTCTAGGCCTCGCTGTCTCTTGGCTACCGGTGAACATATGTTTGATAGTGTAAGTCAAAAGATTGAATCGATAAAAATACCTGCTGTAAAGTACCTACCCAGTCAAGTATTCCATGATATACAACATTCAGTATGCAGTAGCCACCTTTCTCCCGGTGTGCGTTATAGTCCACCGCTATATTGACACGTCCCCTAGATGTAGCCCGCGAAAGTGCAACGTATGCGTGGCCATGAGCAAACACTGGTTGCGTTAAATAAGCACCAAGTTCGCGCAACGTCTGCCTGTTCGGCAATCAGTAGCGATAAATTTGACCAATCAGAATGTCGTATTAGGGGCCAGCACACACCGATTTCGACGTAGGTAAAATTATTGAGTGCTTGTACTGGTTGTAGTTCTTATGAATGTTGCCTAGTTTTCCACTGGTTAAATTCGCTTGTTTCTACGGCAGGTATGTATGGAGGTAGTACTACAAGCTTTATGAGGCGCTGCATTTCGCTCGTGATCGCCTCCGTCGGCCGAAATTTATCCAAGTATGCCCGAGTTACCGGTTCGGTAAGAGTGAGTCCAGCTAAGCTAATGGCCCTTGACATCGCAACATACAAAGTCTGACAGGGTGTTCCTTTAGCTCGACGATCAAGTGGGGTTACAACAACTCCATCACGACAAGTTTTTCCTTGAAGCTTTTCAGTAGTGCATGGAAACGCGGGAACGACGGCAAATTGACGAACTGTTATCGACGCTTGGGATAAGTTCGGAATGCGGTTTAATTTCACACTTATATGAAGCGGTGGAAGGCCGATAACACCTTCAGGAAACTCTCTCATAAGAGTGCTGTAACAGTCATGGAGTTTAATAAGCAACAACTCTGGCAACTGCACCAGCTTGCGAATTTTCACGCCCGATACCGTGTACGTGATAGTTTCAAGTAGTTCAGGCGAAGGGTGCAGACCAACAATTACCCCAACTACACCATCAGCAACAACATCAGCTTCCAGTAAACCAGGATGCTTGCGGGTAATCATTACTGGCATCCCGACGTAAAACAATAGCTTCATGGAGATCCGGTCGGTCAGATCATCGTGTGCGTTGCGAATATGCTCCACTATATTTCTTGAGCGTGAACACGGCACTGCCAAACACTCGTAAACGGGAACATTGCGTCTTTGAGCTATTTGGAAGACCATATTGTGATTAATTGCGCACCGAAGCTTGTTGGTGCACACAACAACTGGGCGACAGAACGTTGGTTCACATCGTGGTGTTGGAGAATTTCCCTGCGTTGGTGTTAGTACGCGCGTGTTCAGTCTTGCAATTTGGTGTTCAGAAAGTCGTCCCCAGCGTAAGTTGTCAAGTATCTTCGTGTACTCTGCATCGAATCTTGCTCTCATATTTCTAGTCAAGAAAATAACAAAATTGATCGCTGCGTAGAGTGCGTAGCCAGCATGGCGAAACCTGTTTGAGTTTGCTGAGGGTACACGAAAGCCTGTTCTAGCGATATCACACGTCAGTAGAAGTTACACTAATAAATACTAGCAATTTCGAATTGCAACTTACATGGTGATCCAGCCACAGGCGGTAGTTGGAGATGATCTCCGATCCGGTCCAATAGTGTAAACTGGCGATGCTGTTTAAATAATGTCAACACCGTTGCGTAGTAGAAATCGAGCTGATCAGGTTCTGGGTGGCTACAAATAATCTCGCTCGAAGTTCGGCTTCGGCGCTGCTCGGATATATTTCAATGACTCGCGAAGATAGCAAAATATATTCCGCAAATTTCTACCAATCACATGCGCGTGACAACGAGCACATAGCCATCTTGCTCGCAGCGAGCTCGTTGCTCGCGTACTTAGGCGGAACGAGCCCGAAAAGTGGCTCGCGGTTTTTCGAAAAGCCCGATTTCCCCCAAAATCGAGTTCCCCTACCCTGAGCTCGTCCGAGGCTTGGCAGGACCCACTTCCAAAATTAGAGTAGTGGTGGTCCAACTATCAGAATGTTCTTTTTTGTTGCGTTTTTTTTACATGATTCCAAAACGTAAATATAACCCATTGCAGAAATGAATACGGCCAGTTTCGTAAAAACTATATGAGAGAGTAAATACTTCAAGTAAGTAAGAGAGAGTAAATAAAGGTCTCATGATTATGGGGGGGGGGGGGGCATAAAAATCCAGAGAATTGCCCACATATAATCTTGCATCAATCATCACTACAACGCCAACATATTAAGTTCTCTAACACCGCAATGTTGAAATCTTGCCGTATCGAGGCCTTCTATCGATCAAAACCAGCCTCTCTACTTACAAGTTTTCTACGAGAAACCCATCAACGCCGGAACCATACGTCGTGCTGATGCTGTAGCCAGCAATAAGCACCACTGCTGCTATAACCGAGATCAAGTTGCCGATGAGCCCGCAAATGGTGGCAGCACCGATCAACACAAGCCAAAACATAACCAGCACGGTCATCGCAGGCACTTGATCCTGTTGAAAAAGTGGTTTTGCTCCGTCCGGAAGCTTGCCATTCGACTCGTAAAACGCCTTGAGCAAAGATTCCTTGCGCTCAAACCGATTCTCCATCCAAGTCGCAAGCTCACTCTCGCTTTTGTCACGCAGCGACGAAATGTCCACACGCTCGACGTAGAAGTAGATCATTCGTGGCACACGACCAGTTAGCAACGACGCCTCCGATGGACGTTCGTCAGCGGCGTAGTCCACGTAGAACATGGTAACATCGTATACAGCGGTGAGCTGTGAGCGCAATAGCGGAAACATAAATGTCCAGCCTGTCGTACGCGGGTACAGCGAGTACTGACGAGGCGGCAGTCCGTTCTTCTCGGCAAATGCAGCACTCTTTTCAAGATTACTCTCGCTGAGATCCGTGCCTTCTGGGAAGAGAAGATATGAAGCTTCTGGTTCCGCCGACGCGAGGAACGGCAGTAACTTGCGCAGGTTCACCTGGTCATCAGCCCAGCGGCGTTGCTATAGAAAACAAGAAACCGCAGGTTAGTGACTCGCTCTCATCGCTTCGTAAACTGCAGTCTCAACCAGAAAGATGAAGATGAAGTGCTGCATGGCCCAGCCAAAGATGGGGATTTTGCGCAGAGGGGCCTTGAGGACGATCCGCAGCTGGTGCAGCGTGCGCGTTCGCCAGGCCACACTCCACAGCAGCATCCAGTCGATGCGAGTGCGGTGGTTCGACAGCCACAGTGCGCGGTCTTGCGGTATGTCGTTCTCGTGACCTTTGGTCTCGGCGTCGCCGTAGACTTGCACCTGGATACCAAAGAGTTGCTCTGACAAGAGTCATAGTGAGCGTCTCGCACTGGCAACAGCTTCTACTTGAAGGGGAAAAGATCCACGCACCCAGCAGCAGGACGACTTGACCCATCCACGCCCATTGTCTGCCACAACAAACACAGTACAATAACACTATTGTATTGAGTAACCGATCTCTTGTTTTGTGTGGAATTCCACCGACCCACATTAAGCGAGTGACGCGGCGGTAGAAGCGTTTGGTCTGCAGAAACGCCGGCAGAGGCAGCGCCGCAAGCACGAAGCACGGGGTCAGCACCCACGCCAGGGCCGTCCAGCCCGTGACCACTAGCGATACCAGGAACACGACGCCCACAACGGACACTTGCATGGTCTCCGTTTGTAAATTCTTCAACTGATACCATGAGCATCCGGAAGTAATTTACTTCTTTATCTCCTAAGGTACATGATCAATAAACGTACATCTGAAATATGCTAGGAGATAGGATACACAGTACAATCATCTCCTTCTTCAAGATTCAAATTTTGGCAGTGAAAGATGACGACGAGGGAGGAAGCAGAGCGCGACGTGAAGCTCCTCGTGAGCTTCGTGGCCATGGTCTTCGTGGGCCTCGGCAATAAGAGTGCGTGCTCGTGTCTCATCTGCACAAAAAAGAACGTGGACGTATTGCTTGAACCCTTTCAACTGACGCGTTGTTCTTGTTGGCATGAACAGTTTTCCAGAAGTGAGTTTTGCCACACTTGGATTGTCTTTACTTGTGCCTCGTGTACTTAACTGATCACTTTGATAGACTGCAGACCATCCCGATGCACAACTACCCGACGTTCCTCAACCTGCTCACCACGTTCGTCTACGTACGTGCTGCACGCGGCACCTTTGGGTGTTTTTGAGTACCAGCTGCACACTACTGACTGGATCTTGTATGCACCGTAGATCCCCATCAGCTTCGCGTACATCCTGCCGATGATTAAGTATGGCAGTGCCATCACGTGGGACCAGCGCAGCATCCCGAAGCGGAAATTCGCCGTGATGGGAGGACTCGACTCCGTCGCCGGCATCCTGCAAGTGTTTGCAGCCACCTATCTGGGCGGATCGCTCATCATTTTGCTGGGACAGGCTGCGATCCCCATTTCGATGCTGATTTCCAGTCTACTGCTGAAAGCCAAGTATTCGGGTTACCAGTATATTGGAGCTATGATCGTGACGCTGGGCCTGCTGATCGTGTTGGGATCGGGCGACTCTAACAGCAGCAGTGGCACCAACCCGCACCTCATTGTGCTGTGGTCTGTTGTCATGATTTTCAGCTGTGTCCCGATGTGCCTGTCCAGCGTTTACAAGGAGAAGACTCTGGGGGAGGCAGAACTGGATGCGGTCTATCTGAATGGCTGGATCGCAGTATTCCAGTTTCTGTGTGCTATTCCGCTGACGTTTCCGGCAGCAATGATTGGGGACCACCCTGTCACACCGAGTGAACTCCCGGAGAATCTGTATGACGGCCTGATGTGCTACTTGGGGAAGAACACCATCACTGAAGGCGCACACAAGGATGACTGCGAGAAGGCTACAATCTACGTGACAGCCTATCTGCTGTTCAATGTGGCGTACAACCTGCTGATTATCTTGATCCTCAAATTCGGCAGCGCCAACATCCTTTGGCTGGTAAGACCCTGTTGACATTTGGCCACATGAAGTAGCTTTGTCTGACCGTTTTTGTGTTGAACAGGCCATGACCATCATGGTTCCACTGGGTAACGTCGCGTTTACGTTTCCGTTTATGCCAGAGCACCAGCCTCTGCACGCAAAGGACATTGCAGGTTTGCTGTTCATTATGCTGGGGCTGTTCGTGTACCGCTTCCTGAAGGAACTTATGGACTCTTGGAACAAGCGGAAACCCGTGTACCCGGACGAAAAGGGCCCGGCCGTAGACGAACTCAAGCGGGCGCTCATCAGCAGCGACAGCGACAACAGCGATGACCAAGAGGTCTAAGTACATAGCGACATACGTGCACTTTGTGCCCACCACGTTAATGAAAAGCTATTTTAATGTTTTCACGAACGTGTTAATTAATGCTAGCCTTGACAAGAAATTTTCTGCGCAGGAGACTTACTCGCCAACGTCAACTACATGTCGAACTATGATACACCCTGAAATTATAACGCTCGTGCACGACTGCACCCAACGATTTCACCGTTTTGAATACTGCGCTTCAACGTGATCATTAGTACGGTAATACCAAAAATATATTACCAAAATGAGGTATACTACATCACGGTGGTTAGGTGTTATGTCCACCACACGCTCCATGGATGGCCATCGGGGCCTTTCGACCGCAGAACCCGAGGAGCCCACCACGGCGCATTGCTGAGTATGCTGGCCGCCGCCACCAAGAGCTTCGTGCGCGCCGCGGGCGCCGCCGGATCGC
>JAHWLE010000560.1:0-20559 GCA_024679135.1 Phytophthora foliorum | reverse complement strand
CGTCGCGGTACACGAGCGTCCAGTGGTCGGGGAGCTGCGGGAAGGCCTCGCGCACCTTGGCGAGCAGCAGCTCGTACGTCAGCACTTGGTCGTCGTCCTTCGGGTCCTCGGCGCGCAGCGCCACGGTCGCGCGGTGGGTCTCGGCCCGGTAGGTCAGCTTCAGCACGACTTTCTCGGCCATGGTGTCTGGAATCAGCAGCAAGCAAGAGTGAATGTGCTCGCGACAACGTCTTTTCAAAAGTGAGACCGAGTCGAGCGATGATGTGCCGGAGCAGCTTCGCTCTTGCGAGCGGGATCGACAGGGTATGGGATGTGAACAGGTCGTTAAACAATGCATTGGTATCACTGTGAGACTAAAGAGCTGCATGCGATCTCAAAGACGCGGAAGAACCCTTTTTTTACGCCAGGATGGGACCAAGCTTTGTGGCTTCAAGGTGGACGTCATCGCTAAGTACGGCAAATCATCGAAAGGCCGCGCGAGGGCTTTTTTTTTTAGCAACTGAGACGAAACGCATAGTGAAACTGAGTTGAAATGCACAAGGTTGCTACTTCAGGGGGACAGTGGACCACACCACGCTACTCGCAGCTGCCATGGCTCATTTGGAACCAATAGCATGCGCGCAACTCACGCCGGGACAGCCCATTGGGTGCAAATGAGCCTTACGCAGCGGGCAGCTTGGCATACTACATGCTGCATGCTGGGCGGAGGTGGCGGCTGTGCGGGATTCAGCGACGGCGGCGACTCAACTCTACCGCGCCACTTCGACTTCAGATATGGGCATCACGGCCGTTACAAGATCGATAGGGACCTGCCTGCCTTTCCAGCGGGTCCCTGACGATCTTGCCGCGCAATCCACTGGTTGTCTTGCTGCAAGGCTCGGTCGGGATCCATTGGACCGAGATCTCTGGCTTTGGATCGCCGACCTTCCTTTTGCGCTGCCGGAAGCTTCCCTGCAAAAATCAGTGCAAGCCTTGCACTGCAACTTGCAGTCTGCAAGACGTCTCCAGCAAGATTTCGCCACGTTGGTCTATGATCTAGGATCGGTTTCACTCATTCTTAGCCAATTCTTAGCCGGCTGTGTTAACAAGGATAGCTATGCCACCTCATGAGCACACCTTATCTACGTCACAGACCGACAGTTCAACTCGAAACGCAGTAACGACGGCAGACTCCGTCCTTCGCTCTGCACTTCCACAGCGAGGCGGGGTGGACCTTTTGGCAGCACGAGAGCCATTTCGTTTTCGCGTTGCAGCGGGTGTAACTTACACCGTGTATATGTAACAGCTCAACACGCAGGTCAAATCCCGAGCACCAATTACAGCTTCTACCGTAGAAGTTTTACATGTACAAGCATGTTCGGCGCCAAACGTGTTGTGTGCCGCTGGTGAACAATTTTGCCATGTGAACAAATGCAAAAGATGGGTCGCTGTAATGCTGCATCGGGTGGCTCACTGGGACTGCAGCGCAACCCCTGCTCGCTGGATGTCTCCACACTGCCCATAACCAAGGGCGCAGATGGCATTGATATCGGCGCCGAGCAGTATTAATAATTGCAACGGACGATGCCGTTGCGGTGGTGCAATCGCAGTCGATCGTTGCCTGATCTACAGGCTGAAGATCAGCACTCACTCCACCATCATAACGCGAACGGGTCCAGAGTTCGTGGACCGCGAAATCTCTGACGTCCGCAATGCAGACGTCAGGTGACAGTCATTGCCGGGTCGTCGGTCGGCTGAGCTCACTTCGGACGCGGTCACCCAACTCTTGCCATCTTGTGTCACTCGAGTTGAACGCGGCGACACAGCTGCCATGACTGGCCTCGACACGTGTCGTCAATGCACGTGTGATAGCTGCAGACAGTCTGCCAGACTGGGCTGCCATGGCTGCATTGGCATGCTGCAGTTATACGCATACAGAGGCTCAGAACGCACATTAATGGCACGCCCCGGCTTTCCATCGTAGACCGAACTTCTCGGCATCAAATGGCGATTCCCGATCGCCCTTGGCCTGACATGATGTTGCGAGGCGCTCAGGCGTCGGAGAACTGCCCACAGCGAGGTGTCCCAGCCGCTGGGGAGAGTTTGTTGCAGCCAAATCAGCAACACACGCGCTGTAGACAGCCCTGAAAACCTACAGCCTCTAGAGTTCTGATGCCTGAACCAACTTGTGCTTGGACATCGATCTATCAATTCATGTACAATTCGCGCGGGAAATGTTGTAAGAGCATAACCTTCGGTGCATCGAGTTTTCTGCGGTGAACTCCACCGCGGGAATAAGACAAGGTGTTGGGCGTGATGGCGACGGCAGACTCAACACTTGCTAAACGACGAAAACTTGTTACCGCCCGCGACAACACAACTTGGGGTTCAACCTGCTCGTGGACGCCGCGGACGGGCGGTGGCTGATAAGTCCAGCGACCGCAGCACTCACATGTCAGTCCAAGGTTGGCTCTCATCAATTTGGTGCAGGACAACTTCGTGCCGAGATTGGTAATGATCTGCGCCATCAAGTCGAAGTGGGACCCACTCGGCTTTTCATTTTCTTGCAGCCAGCAGAGCAGCGTTGGTGCAAGTTGAACAGTTGAACTTGTCCGCCGGCCCACAATTCCTGAAGATACTTTTTTTTTATTGACGGGACTGCTCTTGGATCGAACTCGCAACACTGGACTCGTTGGCAACGTGTTTGCCACCACGAGCCAACGACGCGGTGATTTGCCACCAACTTGCGTTGGTTTCTCGGCTCGGCCGTATACTATGAGGCACGCGGCGGCCGAACGCGCGTGCCTTGCTGCGCGGGAAAACGAGCACCATGGCGCCGGGGACATCCCACGCTTATCGGATACAACCGACGACGACGGCGCCAAGCATTTCTCGCCGGTGCAGCTCCCAGCAAGATGGCTACAGTACATGTACACACGGGGCATCTCGGGGTTCCAGGCCGGAGGAAAGCCGAGCCCAATGGACCTCGCCGTCACCGACACAGCACTTCTACGACACGGCCTTTTTGTCTGGAGCCGGCCCGATGGGAAGCGCTTCCTGCGCCGCGTCGCCAAGACGAGCACCATGCGTCCAGCGGAGCGCTGTCCATTTCCTCAACCAGCGCTGACCAGAACGCCGCGCGGAGCGGAGCTCCCGCCCACACGATCGACAGGCACACGCGTGTCAAACGAGTCGCGCTGAGCGTTGACATAAAGTTGACAGCCCGCTCCGAAGCCTGCCCTGCCGAGGCGCGGTGGACGTTGGTCCGCCCCACCGGCCACTTCTTGCAGCAGCAAGCCAAGGCTCATTTTTGTGGAAGACACAGGACGAACTATATACCGCTGGGCGCGTCACGCACGGTGGCCTGCCAAGCTCACGCGGTTTTTGTGCGCCGGCGCCCAGCTCGAAACACCGGATTGTTGCTGAACCCTCCAGGGCATGCTGAATCGTGTGACGTGTGCTCCGGTCCTCCTCCCCCTCTCCGAAACCTCACCCCCGGCGGCGCGCTCGCCACCTTCTGCATCATTCTTCGATCCGCGCCGTTCCGTCCAAGGCTCCGTAGCTCATTCTCGCTTTTCGGACGAGAGACCAATTGCCCTAAAACCAAGCACCACCTCAGAAGAGCCACCATGCAGCCCAACGGTAGGCGCTCACGACGCTGTTCGGATGGCTGCAAACCGTCGCTAATGCGCTGTGCTCGTTCTTGCTCACAGGAAACGGAAGTCCTTCTGGCCCCGACTACATTGAGAACTTCTCTCTACCCGACGTGGAGCTGGCGTCCAAGATCGAAGCCTACCTGACCGGCATCACTGTAACGGATCACAACCCGGCCATCCTCTTCAGCTGGGACAGCGAAGCTCTGGAGGAGTTCGTGCAGGCCGCGAACGCGGAGGCCGACGGCCACCCGCAATGGTTCTCCCAGCCGCGAGGCAGCGTGTCGCCCAAGTCCGTCATGAGCGACATCATCAGCTATCTAGCGCAGCTTGGCGGCGGCCGCTGCGATCACGTCCTGCTGGCGCCCAACTCGCTCATCCAGTACGGCCACTTGCAAGAGCGGCTCCAGTACATGCAATACGACGAGTTCATGCAGAAGTGCATGGCCAACGTGACGCCTGGGAGAACACTCGCGCGTACGTTCGCGTTGACTGTTCCGTCCATCGACCGTGCCGTGCCGACGCAATGCCTGCCGCCGCCGCCCCCTGTCCGACAGCTCTTTGAGTAATTGACAGCTCCTCCATCCCATCCCGGCCGTGGTTAGTTAGAATTTTGCCTTCGTTTTGGCTTTTCGCTCTGCATGTTTCTCATTTCACAACACCCCGAACTTCCAGCGCGTCGGACAACGACTCGATGGAGTACGGTGCAAGGAAGAAGAAGAGTGTGGGGTGCGCAGCGGTGGCATGATCGTGACCGGGGTGCAAGCACCAAGCTTTGGACCAGAGCAGCAGGCGCGGACGCCATCCGGATGGACTACAAGTTGCGTCCAAGGCAAGTCAGCCAAGCCAGCCACGCCACATCGAGCCAAGTAATCGCGTGCCCCCTTCCCCCCCCCCCGCACCCAACCGAAGTAAACTAATGCAACAAGTGCAAATAAATATGCCGCCACTATGGAGTTGTTGTCTCGGCGTTCATCTGTTATTGAGGATGGCGGTGATATCCTACAAGTACGTGGCACCGATAGCGGCTCCCACTGTGCATCTTAGTCTCTACTGTACACCACCGATGGCTTCAACAGTTTTTATCAAGCAAGCACAAGCAACAGCTTCACTTACATGCGCATGACATCGTGGAGTAGCGTGTTGCTGTATTAGTTATTAGCAGTACGGACTCGCATTGAAACTCCTCGGCCGCCACACGGTTCATTGACGACGGTGCCGCAGCCTATTATGGGCGCATCTTTCGTTCTGACTTGAATAGAAGTCAGAAAACTGTTCAGATGAGTCAGGTTTGGGTGCACCACATCACACCGAGAGTACCGTGACCAGCCAGATCTACGACAGCTATGGTGGTGCTGCGGGTGCGCTGCGTGGACGACGGCCGCGAGATTCTCCTGGAGCGCCACGGCGCCGACGCGCACTGCGTTCAAGTAGCAGAGCTCAAGACCTTGATCCTGCAGCAGCGGCGTCACTTTTCTCGCACTGGGGACGCCACTAGCCAATCGGATCCGCAGCCTTCCGACCTGGAAGAGTGCTTCGTGCTGCTTCGAGGCCAGATTCTGGCGGATCCAGACGTCGTGGACCTGAACGCTTTGAACCCCTCAGACTTCTTCGTGTTTGCACCAGATGCACCGCAGTTCACAGTCGGTTCGAGCTCTAGCAACGAAATGCAAAGCGGTGACGCGGATCCCGCGATGCCCCAGGTGCTACGGTCTCAGCTCGTAGATATGGGTTTCTCGGAGGAGATAGCGGCTCAGGCATTGCGTCAGAGCGGCAACAACCTCTCAGATGCAGTAGAGCTGCTGGCAGAAGGAAAAGTGCACGGGTTCTCGCCAACGGACAGTGAGAAGAAGGAATCCGGTTTGGCGATGCCGCACCCTTCGATTGCACCGTTAAGGAGCTTGGTGTATGATGCCAATGTCGCCAAGCTGCGAGACTTAGCGGCAAAGGACTCGTTCCAAGCGCTCTTGCTGTTAAGGGAGCAGTTTTCGTCGGATGTGTTGAATCAGCTCAATGAAAACCCGGTGGCGACATTGAGGCTGTTGTCGCTGCCAGCTCCGACACCGACGGAGATGGAGGGCGTCATTGATGTTGATAGTGACAACTATGCGGTAATAACTAGCGGAGACTCGGAT
Organism: Phytophthora foliorum; assembly: GCA_024679135.1. Lineage (NCBI taxonomy): Eukaryota > Oomycota > Peronosporomycetes > Peronosporales > Peronosporaceae > Phytophthora > Phytophthora foliorum. The sequence continues at coordinate 14,792 of JAHWLE010000560.1, read as the reverse complement.
ACCGCAATTGATCGGGTGCGTGTGACTGCTGGCTCATTGCTCTGTTGTGGTGCTAACGCTAAAGTATTTTACCGATGCTTGTGCTCTAGCTTGTGGCTCTAGGATTTACTCGAGACCTTGTAAAAGTCATGTATGAATCCTGCGGTGGGGATGAACAACTTACAGCCAACGCACTGCTGCAGACTTTGGAGTCGTGACAGATTACTGCATACGACGAGTTAAGCGAGATACTTCGAGAACTTGCTAATGCCGATCGCATCTTGGTGAATGAGGCGCAACGAAGCTAGGAAGGTTGCTTGAAATCTACACACGGTAAGCTTAGCAAGTGCCACAAACCTGGTCGATGCTACACATGGACTTTTTCGAGCTGAATGACGCTGTCGCTGCTAGATGCAGTAGGGGGACTATATTGTAGATAGCTGCAACCAAGCTTATTGTTTGCATTACGCCAGTAGCTGAAAATGCTAACAATTTACGCGCTTGTACGAACGAAAACAACGTTGGGTAGCTTATATCCGCGTGGTGGGGTTGTTTCGGGTTGTCAGTTGGTTGGGATCACTTTTCATGGTGCGTGCGTAAAACCAGTCAGAGCATTGATCGACCAACGTTCACCTCGCTATATGCGCGATTGTCGTTACCATCAGTACGTGGCAGTGCTTCAAGCGCTCGGTCATTCGCTCCAAGCTGAAGGTACTGCCGATTCGCCATCAACACCGCAGTTTTCTTCACATTCCGAAGCTCTGCAGCCAGCTGCTGCTTTTCACGGTTGCTCACCGCCACCTTCGGTAGTAGTTGCTGATACTGTGTTTTCCAGCGCAGAATAACTCCTTCAGTTTCATTGACCTGACTAGCGTACATGGTGCATTGCTGTTGCAGGACCTCGATCTCTTGCTCCATCCTGTTGCGTAAGGCTTGTTCGTCCTGGAAAACCTGTTCATTTCCTTCACTCTGGAAGACTTCATCCGACGAATTTGGCCTGCTCACTCGACCACCGTGTTTTTCCACGGACGTTGCCACTGTGGTCTCCAAGTCCTCCAGTTTCATGAGCATACACTCGATGCCTTCGACTGACCCACCCACTCGTGTCAGTTGTTTCGCAAGCGCTGATTCACGCCTGAATGCATCAACGAGCCTGCTCTTGGTGTAGTCATGGGCTCGCTTCTCCCTGTGATAAGCGCGCCACGCTCGATACGACGCACCAAGCGAAGTGAGAACGTCTTCGTCTCCGCTTCCTGGTCCGCCATCATTTTCACCATCACCATCAGCAGCAGAAACGCCCCAGCCAAGCTCTGTCACACTGTCTCGAGTTGATCCTCTGCGAACCTTAAAGTCGTCTCGGGTCTTCGAGCTGAAGCAGCATGCTATCGAAAGTGCACCCCTCACTTTGCGTGCCACTAGAACCAAGCGAGCACACGCGCTCACTTGCACCATGGCAGCAAAGACTTTGAGTTTTCGTCTCAGTTCCTTGGCGCGAAGGACTTTCTAGGTTGGACTCACCTCCTAGCGCTAAGACCCAACTGCCCCTTTCTAGCGCTGAGAACGGAAAGTGCGGCGGAGTCATTAAACGCGAACAAAGTGCCATGCTATGATGTATTCGATACCATGACGACTTGAGTTCAACGACCCCACTCACTCTTACGAGCTTCAATCAACTGAATATCGTCAACAAACGCGAAATTGTATTTGGATGGTCGATTAGTGTTGCTTCACGTGCACAAAACACACTCGAATTTAGTAGCGTGATTCCAATACCTCTTGACCACGGCAGCAGCACTTTCTTGAACCAAAAATCTAAACGGAGGAAATTCGAGCGAGCTGCAGATATGTACAGCCTCATGTGCTAAGTACAAACAAGGCTTCCGTTCATAATTTTCATGGACAAAGCAGCGACTTGTCCCCGATTTGTTCATAAGCAAGCATGAGACACTGTATGAGCTACCGTTCTTGGCGGACAAGATGCACTAGGCATCAAAGTTAGTTACAAAATGTAGGTTGGGGAAGGAACCTCCGATCGACTATATTGTTGGGCCAACGATGATCGCTATGCTCGACTCTGAGTCAGGACTCCTTGTGGAGTCGTTTTCCATGACAAAACCTGAAGAGCTATAAACAGCGGTTGCACCGACCGGAGCAGTTCATTTCGAGTTCGACAAGAAAGCTAACAAGTGCCATTCCACGCCCGTCACGCGAGTCATGGGGAGTGCCTTCCAGGGGCTTCCTCTGAGGAAAGCCCTCGTGCTGATTGTCAACCTCGCGTCGACAGTTCTCACCTTGATGGCGGGTCTTCGCGAAAACCCCTTGATCGTTCTAGTCACCGGTCGCTACGATGAAATGCGTGCGCGGTTGATGGATAGGCGTATCAACTACAACCTCGTTCGAGACGACTTCCTCGATATCGACACGCTTACCAACCTGACCAGAGTAGGCGAAAGTTTCCGGTTCTTCTCGGCCCCAACGCGGAGTCCTGACAATCTCGGAGAGGACAGAAGCACGTGCCTGCGCGTGAACTCCATCAACGTGACCCACGCCGAAGTTTACTTTGATGATTTTTGGGGTAAGGGAGCTCGGCGCTCGCAGTACTTCTTCCACAGCATTTCATCTCCAAGGTGCGATCTCATCAATTTTCTCCCGCAATGGTTCGAAGAAGATTGCTACATGAAGCACGGCAACTCCACCGACGATTGTTACCGCTACATCCTCGACAACTTTGAACAGCTCAGAGAGATTCGTGTGATTCAAAATGGTGTCCCCGGAGACTTTGGCAGGCCTGGTATGCCATTCCTGCGCTGCACAGGCCGACCACCAAGCTCGTTCATGTACATCACGGATTTGATGGTGCACCAGTCATTTTGGGCGGGCGGGAGCTACCATATCCAGTTTGAAAGCAGCAAGTGTCTTGCCGTCCCAAGACTTATCAACCCCGACATGAATTATGGCCTCTTCCAGACAGAACCGATGGACCAACAAGCCGAAGTCAAAGTTGCCATTGACAACACCGGTTGGTTTACATTGGCCGTGACCTACTCGTATGGTATCGTCACACTACTTCTTGTTGCACGAGGCGTTTTCAACACGCTTGCCAAGATTCGCATTGTGAGCTACATGCCCTATCAGTTGCGCTTTACCGGAGTTCGTCGATATCTCCGTTATATCGTTCCGTTCATGAATCTGTCAGTCTGGACAACGGACGACGAGAATACCATCATCCGATTCAAGGGCAAAGTCATTATGGCGTCCGATGTGTGGATCAACCATTGGCTCTACATGTTGCTCAGCATTCTGGATGCACTTGTAAGCGTTCGCGTTACCTACAGCGTATACGAGATGGGGCAATGGATGCTTTCGATGCATATCACCATGGACAATTTTATCTTCATGGCATCAGCCCTCACGCGTCTCACGTGGCTCATGTGCTTTGTTCACACGGTAGTCAGGCTGGTGCTTAAGCTGGGCGCCCGGTCACTGAAAGGGATGAAGCTGATTCGTGCGCACCACCAACATACCATCGAGTGGTACATTGACTCGAGCACGCTGTTTATGAGCTACAAAGTGTACAGCTTGATGCTTTGCTTCCTGCTGTACGTGCTTCTTAAGGTTCGTGGTGGAACATCCTTCATGGTGAACGCTCCTCAGTCTAGCCGCGGAATATTTGGTGGAGCTCCGTCAATTGAAAACTTTTGGAACAGCGAAATCATGATCGATTTCGTTGTGCTCCTCTCCCTCATGATGCTTGGCGGTGGCTTCTTCGGTTTAGCCATGCTGATGACTCCGTATAAGCGCGTGGCCAACAACAAACTGCTACACATTATCCAGAAACGATATGTGTTTGTTGGATGGGACCTCGGCACGGTCATGGACTCACTTGGTATTGATCCATTTGATGATACCCTCGTTCAAGACGACACCGCCTCAACTTCTTGCCCATTTGGGTGTGTTCTACAACAACTGTACCAATCTGGACCAAGCGGACAAGTCACGTTGGTGGCAGATTATCTTTTTCACGGCAATGGATTCTCAACGCCCCCCGTCGAGTTCCATTTCCCAATACGGAAAGCGATGGCGATGGGATTAATACTCGGTGACAAAGCATCGGGGACCACGAAAGGGAAGGTCAGCGCAAGTACAAAGTACGCGGTCTCCGACATAACAGGGAACTTCAGCTCTAATTCCGGTGCGGTGGGTCACGATAGCGGCGACGAAGCAGGCGAGCTGCCGAGCACCGACAAGAAGAGTCTGTTTGATAAGCACCTTCGCGTTTTTACCGAGACAACGTATGGCCGTGTGATCTTGATTGATGAAGGTAAGCCAGGCAAGTGCGGCAAGAATTCTGCTGGGCTGATGGAATACTCCACCACAGATGCGCTCGCTTCAATGAGCATTCTAGATATCAAGCACTTGCTGAACGGCACGAAAAACCTAACGATTGGGTAGGGATCACGGCACGAAAGCGGATACGCCCCCCATGAAGCGGCAACAGCGAATATACGCTAACTTACAATTTCTACTATCATTGACTTTCACTTGCAAGTTGTTTGTAAGCTCAACAATTCGTGATCAACACCATGGCACCATGTGGTCATCTTAGGGATTAAGTCAGGTATCCATTCACCAAACTCAGGAACTGTTCCTGAGCCTCCCAACTATGCGTGTATGCGACGGAGGTCAGAAATTGGCAGGTGAGCCACCCGTTACAGTCTTGGTGCATATTTTAAGCGGAGCACTATCACAACGGGGTGAATCTTGTCAGCTCGACTTTGTTCGCGAAATTGCACCTTATCTGTTGTTATCTTTGGTCAGCGAGCCTCAATCCTCACTCCTGTGCATGATCAATGTAGCCAACGGCTCGACCCAAGATGTAGGAGCCGTCTTTACGATGCTGTTGTGGGTCACTTGTGCTGCTCGACTCAACCATTCTCAATTTGAAGTCATCCTCAGCAAGCAAAAAGTTACAAGCTCTGTTAGCAAGCAAGAACCCGCCGCGAGCATGATGAACACCAGCGCAGTGTCAGCACCCATGTGCTTGGGAGACTGTAAGGGAGAAACGGAAGACCATTTCCACTCATCGAAGTCGATCCAGCACCTGCTGGATAATAATAAGAAGTGGCGCGAGGACTTGACGAAACGTGATGCATCGCTCTTCGATCGCCTCTCGGAAGGCCAGTACCCACCTTACCTGTGGATCGGGTGCTCGGATTCACGTGTCCCTGCTGAAGAAATCACGGGACTTGACCCTGGCGAAATGTTCTGCCACCGCAACGTCGCCAACCTCGTGGTGACCAACGACATCAACGTATTGTCCGTCGTGCAGTACGCCGTCGAGTCGCTCAAAGTCAAGGACATCATCGTCTGCGGACACTACGGATGCGGTGGTGTGAAGGCCGCGATGGAAAACAAGCACATCGGAATCCTAGATACTTGGTTGCGCACCGTTCGCGATGTCCACCGCAAACACAAGGAAGAGCTCGATGCCCTGCCAACAGATGAAGCTCGCTACCGTCGCACCGTCGAGCTCAATGTTAAGCAGCAGTGTCTCAACATTTTCAAGATGAATGTGGTGCAGCACCGCCTCGGACGTCCTGACCAACCGAACATTCACGGTCTCGTATACGATATCAAGACAGGCGGACTGAAGGAACTCAAGGTCGACTACTGCGGATACTACGCTAAACTGGTTGGCGAGGACAGTCTCCACGCTTTCCCGGACGGTGAGGCTACGATGGGACTAGCTCACCGACGTCGCAATGCGATCCTAGATCTGGCAGACGGCCTTGAAAAAGAACCTGGTGTGGTCCGCATCCGCTACATGGCGCGTATGCTACAGAGAGAGACAGACCTGTTCACTCCCGAAGAAGTGGAGGAAGCGATCGAGGCTATCAAAGGTCAGATGGAAGACCCCAAGAGTTCCTTCATCAAAATCAAGGACCTAATCGCATACTTTGCGCCCATGAAGCCGAAGGACACCACGTAACTATATATCGGACTGCAAGCTCACCTTCACCTTCCCATCCAAGTTTATTAACTATTTTCCTAGTATGAGCTTTACCACCAAACAGTGTGCACATCCTGTATTGGTTATGACTTAGGTTTTGGTCTCACCGTTGTACGACGAGGAAAAATAGTTGTGTGGCGTGCTGAGTAACGGATGCGATCAGGAAGTAACCATTTTTGGTGAAGAAGTAGGGGTCGTTTCTTCAAAAGTGAGCCGTTGGCGGAGCACAGGTCCGCTGGGAGATTCAAAGTCACTAACCAGCAACAGACAGCTCATTCTCGCTTAGGCCAACTTCCGAGCTCTTCGCCAAACAAGCTCAAGACCTCGCTACCCGATCTCGAAAAACAATGGGTGATTGCAGAGGAGCACTGAAGCACGACCACAGCAGTAGCTGCATTGACCACGATCCGAACTCGATCCAGCATTTGTTCGAGAACAATCGCAAGTGGCGCGACCAGGTGCTTCAGCGAGACCCGGCGTTCTTCGAGAGGACCGCAAAAGCTCAATACCCCCGGTACCTTTGGATCGGATGTTCGGACTCCCGTGTACCCGCAGAGGAGATCACTGGTCTCAGCCCCGGTGAGATGTTCGTGCACCGCAACGTCGCCAACCTTGTGGTGAGCAACGACATTAACTCCCTATCCGTGGTGCAATTCGCCGTTGAGAAGCTGAAAGTCAAGGACATCATTGTCTGTGGTCACTACGGCTGCGGAGGTGTGACTGCAGCGTTGAAGAATGCTCAAATCGGACTGCTGGACAACTGGCTGCGTAACATTCGAGACGTATGCCGCACACACAAGGACGAGCTTGCGCAGTACGCCACCGATGAAGAGCGTGAGCGCCGCCTGGTTGAGCTCAACATCCAGGAGCAGTGCCTCAACATCTTCAAGATCAACATGGTGCAACGCCGCATGGGCTCCTATGGCTCTCCGCGGATTCACGGCATGGTGTATGACATCCGCTCGGGCATTCTCAAGGAGCTCGAAGTAGACTACCATGATTACATCTCTAAGAACATGGGCGTCTTCCGTCTGCACAACTTCCGCGATGGCAAGCTCCCGACCACCAAGCCGGAGTTCCAGCGTAATATGATCCTGAACCTGGTTGAGGACCACGAAGAGGAGCCTGGCACGGTGAGCATTCGTTATATCTCACGCATGCTCAAGAGGGAGAGTGAACTATTCACCGAGGAGGAAGTGAATTCGGCCATCAAGGCCATCCAAGGACAATCGAAGAACCGTAAGAACCCGTTCCTAAAAGTGAGCTCGCTGATCTCTTATTTCGCGGGCGACGAGTCTAAGGCGTAGCTGCATTTCCACAAAATAGCACCCGCATGAGCTGTATTAACTCCTCTGAATTAAGCGAGAATTCCTCTTGACAGCCCCCACCTTGCCGCTTTCGTACCATTCTTGTCGTAGCTAAAACTCGATCTTTGCAACTAGTGTGGAGAAGTCGGAGTTGGCCCGATGCATCGTTTAGCGTAAGCTTGAATCCAATCTGTTGGTGCACGGACATCCTTCTTTCCGGGATGAAGTTGTTGGTAAATCGCCACCATTTTGGTATCTACTTCAACAAGAAGTTCCTCCACGTCCTTTGATAGCGGCACAACGTCGCGCAGAAGAGAAATTTCTGCAAGAAATTTGTTCACACCACCGTAACCGACGCGTTTTCGTGCTACCCCACCTTTGCCACTGATGCCTTGCCACCACGGTTCGTCATCTAACATCTCGCGAAGTAGGCCACCGAGCACCAAAGCAGCAAATGGTGCTTTTCCAGCGTTCTCGCCGTTGGCAACGATAGGCATTACAGCAGTTGGACTGCAGTTCTGGACCGCATGATTGAGCTGGCTGTTTGTAAGTGTATCCGCAAGCTCCTTCACTACGACGCCAGCAAACAATGACCTGATGGTGGCAGCTTCGGGTGTACCGGATACGTCAGGAAGTACCTCGTCGGATAGATCGATATCTTGCCAGTTGAAGCACATTTTCATCAGAGACTGCGCGCACCGCTTCACGCCTATTGCGACAAGTTTATCCCAGAGAACAGAATTCTACGTACACGTACAATTATCACCACAATCAGTGAAGCTTTAAAGGCGAACATTGCGGGAACAACTCACCTGAACTTCAAACTCTCTGTTCTGAAGTGCAGCTTTGGGCAAATACTCCTGGAGGATATTTGTAGACCGAGCCGCACAATCGTCCTGGATATACGCTGCATTTGTGAGAATGCCGACGATATGCTTTGGTCGCAAAGAAGACGATAGCTTCGGTGATTCTAGGTATTGAAGCTCTTCAAAACTGTAGCGAACCAGCAGCTCATCAGCCTCCCACACGACGACTTCATGAACCTCTCCTAGACTATCAAATGATGATCACGCAGGTACAAAAGTTAGTCACGCTGCACGAAAGTCAAAAATCGATGGTAGATGGCGTACTGGGAGGTAGCACACGAAGGATTCATAACGCGCTGCACGTCCCGAAGAAATTGTTGAACCAGCGTGTAAAATGACCGCGCACTTTGTGTCAGGACAATTTCACGTTCCAACTTGTTATCCGGATCCCTGATTGTCCGTGACGTCATCTCCCACCGCTCGCGCTTAATCTCCTCTCTTATTGTATTTTTGATAGCTATGCAATAGCTTGTGAAGAAAGACACCAGTCCTCGAGCCAGGTGCGGTGCTAGGTAATGAGCTGTTGGTAGACCTGCAAGCTCTAGTTGCCGCGACCCATAAAACACGTATCGCAACGCACTTGACACGTATTTGGCCACACTCTTGAATTCCGAGACATCGATCGCTACGCAACTTGACGAAGGTACGCCCGTCACGACCGATGAACCTCGAGACGAAGAAGCACTCGGATCATCTGGAAATATATGATACGTGATCTCGCTTGCGAAGTGCTCCAACTGAGCAGATATCCACACAGTCAAAGATATGAAATGAGAGCTCTTCTGCCCACGAAAGCTGCAAAGAGTGAACAGTTAGCTTTAGGCTTTAACGCTCAATACATACAGAAATATTTACACAAGGGATCTTACCTGTGCTCGTAATCCTCGTAGCACACCAATAGTGAGGTGAAAAAGGTCCGCGAAAAGTTGATAACGTAGTTGAGGGCATTTCCGTACGACGGAACATGCCGTAGCTGGAGCGCGATTCGGACAGAGTAATTCTGTAAGCACATCTTCGTTGCCAGTTGTGTCTCTCCAAGCTGAATCAACAATTCTAGGTGATTCTCTTTCTTGTGCATGCGCTCGGATGTCTGCAATGACGCATTAAACTCATCGACTAGTTTTTCGACGAGCAAGTGTCGGAGCTGGTCGATCTATCAAAGGAAGAATACGTATTAGACTACATTTGCTACTTCAAGACACAACGACATGATTCAAACTTACTTTTGCTTGCTGTGCCTCGGTAGCGGACTCAATTCCTTGCGTCTCCTTTCGCTTGTACTCGATCATGTAATTAGTGAACTGCTCGTAGTTTCTCTCGTTGAGATATACCTCAAGGTTGCGAATGAACTCATCCAATGCCATACTCTGTTTTCGCTCTTCTGCTTTCTTGTCTACGGCTTTGAACTCAGTTTGCATTATTTTTTCTTAGCACACCACAAGAAATACATCAAAGTTAGTATCAGAGCTTCCTGCACAATAGTGCACTGTGAACTGCCTTTTACCTGACGGAGCTTCTAACATTACACCCTTTAAGGCGTACATAGTACGCCTGCACTCCAATACTAACGTTTTTAGCTGCGATACGCTGTTCTCCATAGTCTTAATTTCATTCGCTGCTCGGATGAAAGACGTGTAGTTTGCACTGATTTCCTCTTTCAACTCCTCTATTGTGTTTTCCTACAGCAGGTAGTGCAAAGCGCTCGTAAGCGTAAGCAATTATATCCGTCAACAATGATGAGTGGGCGTACCTTTTGAGCGACAAGCTTTTTGCAGTGAGAATCAATTTTCTGGGGAGTGTGCTTGCGGAGAAAATCTTCTGCATACTTTCGCGCGTTAAACTGATCGTTCCCCATGAGGTTCGCAATAGATGGTCCTCGCATGTTCAGATGGTTCTTGGGCTGTTTCGGCGCCGCTTCCACGAACTTGAACCTGCCCGGGTCTGCCACGTCGAACACGTGTGACTTCAAAGGGATAATAAGCTTCAAGTCAATGAACCCTTGCCCAACTTCCTGAATCTGTGCCGTCGTCAAATGGGGCAGTGTCTTTTTCACAAACTCGGCGACATCTCTCGACGAGAACGATTTGCTGATCTGGATCTGCCACGAGAAGGATTTCTTCATCTCTTCACACAGCGCGCGTAGATCCACGTCCTTGACGTCCTGGACATTGTTGCCGCTCTCCCTGTCTCCTTTGCTCTCCTTCTCCACGACAACAGGATCGTCCTGTGTCAAGAGACTCTCCTTCTCAGGAGCAGGAACGACCCCCGTGCCCTTCATCCCGGACACGGACTCCAGAGCTTCCATCCACGCGTCCCTCTCCTCTGTGTTCTTGGCTCGATATTGTTTCTTCTTCGTGAACAGCACGAGCGTGAACGCTCTTTGCTGGGGATCACTGGAGCTCTTCTGGACGGCCAGAATCTCCATGGTAGCCAGGGAATTGGACGGCTCTCGAGCCTCCAGTGACTCAAAGTACATCAAGTGCGTCCGAGTCAGCACGAATTGCCGCTTGGTCCAGTACCCTGCACGTCGCTAATATTTAAAAAAAAGTAACATAAGAAAAATGACACCGTATTTTCGTTATAACTTGGGTGCTACATGCGTAAAAGACCGCGGATTTTCACGAGGATAGAAGGGAGGCGTTTACGCACCTTCCGCTCCAGGATTCCATCGCGAATGGCGCTGCGTAGCGCCTCGGGGGCGCTCACCATGTCGTATCCAGCACAGGCTCTTCCGAAGTGACGCTTCGCTTCAACAACGAATTGGGATAGTTTTTGTGTAAAAAGTGTTTTTTATTAGAAAAAAGTGGTCTACTTGCAGTCGCCAAACCCATCGGATGTCGATGCTGGAGCAGCACTAAAGTCTCCGAACGCCGCGAAGCCGTTGTCCGTGGACTCTTTCGCTGTTTCTGACTTGGTACTGTCCGTTGAAGTTGGAGGTGCATTAAAATCGCCGAATGCTTCGAACCCGCCATTGTCGGCAGCCACAGGGGAGAAGGGCGAGTTTCCAGAAGTCTCGACGGGCTTTGTCGTCTCCGATGGCGTCGAAGTGCTCTCAGCAGGAGCAGCATTGAAGTCGCCAAAGCCGCCGAAACCGCTGTTGTCGGCTGCTATGGGCGAGAACGGCGAGCTTCCACTGGCATCGGCCGTTTGTGCGGGCTCAGCAGGAGCGGGCGCGGCGTTGAAATCTCCAAACGCTTCAAAGCCCGAGTCCTTGACAATCGGGGAGAACGGCGAGTCACCAGAAGGTTCCGCCGACTTCTCCGGCGCAGTTGTCGTAGCAGTGCTGTCAGCCGAAGCCGCGTTGAAGTCACTAAAACCGTTGAAGTCGCTTTTGTCCACGGCGAGGGGTGAGAATGGTGAGTTCCCTGTTGTCTTCTCCGGAGCAGGTGCCGACGCGGCGCTATCAATGGAGACTGGAGCAGCGCTGAAATCGCCAAACCCGTTGAATCCACTGTCATCTGTTGCGGCAGCCGGAGAAGGCAGCAAATTCCCAGTCGACTCCTGGTTTGCCGCCGACTCAGATAATGCCGCTGTACTATCGGTGGAGACTGGAGGAGCACTAAAATCACCGAACGCGTTGAATCCACTGTCATCTGTTGCGGCAGCCGGAGAAGGCAGCAAATTCCCAGTCGACTCCTGGTTTGTCGCCGACTCGGATAATGCCGCTGCACTATCGGTGGAAACTGGGGCAACACTAAAATCACCGAACGTGTCCAATCCGCTCTTGTCCGCTGAAACCGGAGAGAACGGCGAATTTCCGCTGATGCCAGAGAAGCTTGCTGGTGTCGCAGTATCATTACTGGACAGTGGTGCAGTGGCAAAGGCATCAAATACAGGGGTTTCCGTCACGTCTGGCAACGGGGGTGGAGACAGTAGAGAGCTCTCAGAGGCGTCAACGTTAGCCACAGGCGGGGATGTTGGAGCCGCAAAGTCAGTCGAAACTGAGGCTGAGTCAAAATCACTGTTGGTTGCTGCAGCTGGTGAAGGTGTCGGCGAAAACGGGGCGTTTCCGGGGACGTCCGCACTTGCTGCAGGTGAAGATGTTGGGGCAGTGTTAACATCACTAAAACCATTGAAACCACTGCCATCAGTCGCAGCAGGCGACGGCGATGGAGAAAACGGCGAGAATGGCGAATTTGCAGGGACATCAGTTGTTGCCGCAGGAGAAAATGACGGTGCAGCACCAAACGCGTCGAATCCAGCAGGGCTATCGGTCACAGCAGCAGGCGATGGGGTCGGAGAAAACGGTGACTTTCCGGGAGCTTCACCAGCATCAGCTAATAGTGAGGGTGTTGCATCAGTGGAGAGTGGAGCAGCAAAATCACCGAAAGCGTTGAAGCTATCGTTTGCGCTAGTGCTTTGAGATAGAGAAGGGGTCGGCGAGAACGGAGACGACGGGACTGCAGCTGCTGGGGACGGCGTTGCGCTTGCAATGGATCGTGGAGCTGAGTCAAAATTGCTAAACGCATTGAATCCGCTGCTGTCGGTCGCATCTGGGGACGGGGGCGGCGAAAATGCGGAGATAGAAGGAGCACTGGGGGCCGCCATCGGAGATGGAACTGCGTTTGATTCATCAGGAGAGAGTGGAGCCCCAGTGAAGGTATTGGCACCGCTACCCATAGCTCCTGAAGCGTGGGTCGATAGCGGCGGCGACACTGCGTCGATCAATGGGGATCGTGACTCTAATGACATCTTCTGTTGCAGCTTAGCACTCAATACGGCCTCTTCCAGTTCACCTTCATGCCTTGAGATATCACACTGCAATTGATGGATCAGCTGTTTCTGATTCTCAACTAGGCCCCGAAGACTTTGCTCTACAGCGCGTCTTGTTAGCTCCTCCACCGAGTTGTCAGCTACTCCAGAGGCATTAGCCGATGCAGACCGCAGGTCCTCTCGCTTCATAACTAAAGTCACCAGCTCCTGACGCAGCTCGTCTAAATCGCGCAGCTTCTCAGAAATCATCTCAATTGCGGTTTGCTTGCGCTCTACACTCACAAGAGACTGCATAACCGCCTCATTCTGCTGGTCTAGCTGACGCACCACATTCTTTTCCTCCTCATCGCCCATAAACGGTTTTTCCGGTGCGGTCCCCGCTTGGGGTGTACCGAAACTTGCAGCACCAAAATTAGGGTAGGCCTGCGGGGGTGTCTGGAAGCCTGGGTTTTCAACTTGCGGCATCTGAATTCGCTCGTTGCTGCCTAAGTTGCGAGGGGGGAGTTGATGGGTCGGTTGCTGGGGTGGAAGTGGCGCCAAACCACTGAAGCTAGCCATCGAATTAAGTGATGAAGCCGAGTTTGTACGATCCCTGCCCGCACCACTTGTGAAGCTTGGCGTTCGAGAGGCCGAGAAGTCGTTAAAGTCCGGCTGCCCTGTCGGCGCTGGAAATCCTCCTTGAAAACTCGCCGTTGGGGTGGGAACTGACGGCTCACCAAACCCTCCTGCAAAGCTGTGGGCTGTGTTGACACAGGCGTGGTTAAAGGATTCTTCTTGCGACGAACGCGGCGTTGATGAGTCCAAACTTGGTAGTGGTGCATCGTCGACGGATGAAAGAGAATCAAAAGCCGACATACCCTCAGGCTTGGGGGCCGGTGCACTCTCTTGCTGCTGTACTGGGAACCCGTTTTGTGACGGAGGTCCTGACACCTGAGAGTTAAATCCATCGTGACCGGACATTCTTTGAGAAGCCCCGCTTGCGCCAAACGCCGTCTCACCAAGCTCCCGCGGTAGCGTCGGTGGCATCGGCAATCCGCGCTTGCTCACACACACGATCAGATGCATTGCCACGTAAAACTCTTGGACACTGAGTTTACTGTCCTGCGTCACATCTGCCATCGACCAGATATCTCGCAGCACCTACCAAACCCACAATTAGACAAAGTCCCAAGCATCCACGCATAGCAACACCATAATTTCGACAGGAACGTACATTGCGATCCAGGCCAGACATCTGAAACAGCGCCACCGCCTCAGGCCCCATGAGGAATCCGTCATGATCCGTATCGTACTGCTGAAACACAATATCATACTTGCTCTTCTCGTCTGCAGTAAGGGCGTACGCAGCTCCGTTGCTCGCCGGCAGTTGCTGTTGCTGCACCGACCCAAAATCTTGCTGAACGTGCATCTGAGCCTGAGTTGGTGTCTGCTGCGGTGGCTGCTGGTGCATTCCGCTTCCTGCAGGCGGGTGCATCCCCGGTGGCGGTACCCCTTCCATCACGGGGAGTGGGAATTGCATCGCCGCAAACTGGAGAAACCTCTGCACCGACACCTGCTCTCCACGCTGCGCCATGCTGATGAGTCTCATGGCCACGTAGAACTCGTTGCGCGACAACTCACTCCTCCGTTGCCCATCTGCAATGCTCCACACCTAAAAAATTACCACCACCACAAACGAGTCAGCCGTTCTACCCACTCTACCAATTGCTCGAATAGCATTCCGTTCTACCTCGCGCAGAATGGCCTTGTCCACATGCGACCGCGTGAAGAACGCGACGGCCTGCTGTCCGCCAATGGCATTGCGCCGCTGGTCGTCCACGTGGGCGAACAGCACGTCGTAGTACTGCTGCTCCTGCGGGGAGGGCGGCACCCACGCGTGAAGCGGCGGGGCGCCGCCCATTGGGGGCGCGTTCACGC
>JAHWLE010000559.1:0-20562 GCA_024679135.1 Phytophthora foliorum | reverse complement strand
CTGCCGGGCGTCCGTTCCCTCGGCGCGCCACCGCAGCGGCCGCCAGTGGGTCCCGTACTTCGTCTTCCCGCTCCGCACCAAAGTGCTGCTGTGGCAGCAGGACAGAGGCAAAGTGATCGCCCTGCAGCTGCCGGACGAGCTCGAGCCCGACGAGGTGCTGCACCCGTTCCTCTTCGCCCTGTACAGCCAGAGCCTGAGCCTCATGGTCGTGGGCAGGAGCGGCATCGTCCTCTTCTGGGAGGACATTGAGCTGCCGTACGAGAGCGTGCCGCTCAGTGTGCAGATCCCCCTGGGGGTTAATGAAGAGGTCATGACACACCCGAACGCGGCCAGGACGGCCATGGAGGGAGGCGCGCAGGACGAAGACGTGCACGACGACGCCACTGGACTCGTGTGCTGGAGCAACCAGGGCAACGTGTGGGAGGTCGCGCTGGAGGACCGACGCATCCGCGTCCGGGCCTTTGAGAAGCAGAGCGCCGGCTTCTTGTCGGGGATCACCAAGTCGGTGTCGCAGTTTTTCTTCTCGTCGACCGCGTCCAGATCGGGAGCCGATGGAGGCGAGCTAGATGTGAACCAGCCGATCAAGTACCTGCGCGTGCTGCCGTCGCTCATGGGGGACGGAGCTGCTTCGATGAGTGGTAGTGGAGAGGTGGACGAGACGTCGGATATGCTAGTGCTGTTCCAGGATGGCATGCTGGAGCGACGAACGTTTAGCACAGGAGATGTCATGGATTTCTCGACCGTTTCTCAGTGGCACTTTGATGCGAGCCGGGTGGCTATCAGCTACTTCAGTGACAACTTTCCTGATGCTCATTTGGCCAAGGTGTACATTGTCTCGATGCCGTATGTGCAGGAGACGTGCTTTGCACTCCTGGTCGCCTTCGTGTGCTCTTCGTCGCGAACTGGCGTTAATGCGAAGGCCAAGTACGCGTTGTTCCAATTCTCGCTCGGATCGGTAGACGATGACGCTCCACCTGAACTGGAGTGGGCGTGTATGCTGGACTTTGAGCCAGCCTTCGACGAGCAGGGTGGTGGTGACCGGTTCTTCCAGGTCGAAAGCTTTTCTATTACGCGCGGCGCATTGTACCTTGTGTGGACGCAGATGCAGCCGGTTCAGTTTTCTACCATCCTGTTGCCGCAAGCCGGACAGACCAGTGTGCGTTCGGCAGCCTTTCCTCTTCAAGGTGCTCAAGGGCGCCTAGCCCTGGCGTTTGGAGCTCGTATCGACCAGAGTTCCTTCGACAACAACGCAGTGAAGGGTTCCGTATCGTTTTTGCTGATGGAAGAAGACTTGAAGGCGCTGAGCGGATCAGTGTGTGTGGCAACGGCCTCAGATATGCAGAAACTGGAACGCTTGGCAGCCCCGGCTCCGTCTGAGGCATCTGTGGAGAGGACTCGTCGGCGGCGCGAAGAAGCTAGCTATTACACTAGCGAATATTCTCACTTCCTGGGTGAAAATCTCGGTGTGGAAGATTACGTTCGTTCGATCTTGACGCACTTTCATGATGACCCGAACTCCGCTACCGCGCTCCGTATTAGTGCTAGGGATATCGGTGCCGTCGCTCAGGCTGCTGTTTCGGTGGATTTCCAGATCTTGGATGCTAAATCGTCGTCCGGATTACGTTGGGAGAAGGAATCAAGCGATGATGCCCCAGTCCAGTCCGATGCACAAAAGAATGAAGCCGACATTTCTTCGGTCACACCCAAACTGGTGCGGTACCAGCTAGAAGAAAAGAGAAATCGCCACGCGGCGTTTATGAAGTTCTTACAGTGCCGGTGTGCTTCAGTTTGGGAATTTATTGAAGAGTCTGATGAGTTGACGCGCCACCTGACAGAAAACGAGGAGAAGCTGCAAGCTGCAATTGCGCTCAGCAAGTTCCAGTCGTCCATCCAGTCTTCAAGCTCTGGAGATGATGAGACTTCATCGGAAGTCCAAAAGATTAAACTCCGGCTGACGGGAAAGTTCCTCCTACACGCGATAGAGAAAACTGTCGAGAAGCGCGGCTACCAGAAGGAACAGCTCCGCCTCGCGGGATACAACTCGTTTGACGTCTTTTATTGCGAAGTGAGCAAGATCGCCGAGATTTTCCAGCTGTTGAGTGACGAAGTGCAAATCCTGGCTACCTCGATTGGCGAAAGCGACTCGACATATCTTTATGCGCTGCTGGAAAGTGGGTGTGCGATGCTAAGCATGCTTTGCACTCCTGTGCAAAGCACTCCTGCTAGTTTTGCTCTGACAGGAAGTTGGGCATTCACGCGTGAAGTCCGAGAACTTCTTGCGAATCAAATCTCGCGTTTGTCTGTTCTTGCTGGATACTCGCAATCGGAATCGTCAGGCAAGCAGATTCGCTGGCAGTACGACGAGATGTTTGAACTCACGGATCAGATTCAGAGACTAGGAACCGTCTTGCTAGATGACTACGCTCGGTTTATTCCCCTTGCTTCCAGCGATGAAGCAGATGAGCTGCGCAAGGAAGAAACGTTCACCAAGCGAGTGACACTTAATCCTTTGGTATATATCGCGACTCAAGTGTCGTCCCTGGAGAGTGACATCACGGTTGACTTCGACCAAGACGGTATGGTCACTCGGAAGCGAGCGAATCTGTTCAGTCAATGCGTACAGCTCTGCGAGAAGTACCCATACTTTGAAGGCATGGTCTACTTGGTCTTTGTTGAGGACTCGGAGAACTTGTCCAAGTTGGATTGTGTTCTTGGTAAACTCCCGAAGAGCCCTGCTTCGAAGAGGCTGGAGTCGTACTGCAAGAAGTTTGAGGGATTCGATGACTTCATTTTCCGTTGGTACAACGGCGAGGTTCGGAATCCGTGGGCGCAGCAAGAAGCCAACGCATCTTCCCCAACTATGATGGCGTATCTGCTGGCCCACTCGCAGATTTTCGCGCCGTCACTGCACAAGTTCATGAAAAGCCGTGAGCACTTGAGGAAGCACCGCTGGCTGACAGCAGTCTCCATCGAACGATATGACCAGGTGGCGACACTTGCGCTACGTGAAGCTAAGGGCGAGCAGCGATCGTTGCCGAAGCGCAAGACGATGGCTAGCATTTCAAAGATCGCCGCGTTTGCTTCTCCAAGTCTATCTCATCCAGAGAGGGTTCAGGAGATTAACCATGAGGTACGTAGTGCTGATTCAACCCCCCCCCCCATGAAACATACAAGTACTGAGTGTCTGTGTTGTGTATGCAGCTTGTCCGCGGAAAGCTTCAGGAGCTGTTATTACAACTGCCGCTGAAGGAGCCTATTAGCCCTCAGCCGCTCTCACCTGAAGAACTGGTTCATGTGTGCTTGTCATCGGCTCTCTCCGTCGAGAAAGACGACCCCATGAGGTAATGTGTCAGCCTTCCCAAGAACTTAACTTTTGGATGAATTCTTACTGATTCTCTGTATTTCTTCCGTTTCTACAGAACCAACATTTTCTTGATGGCGCTTGAGGCGCAAGAGACGTTGGCGACTGACCCATTGACCGAGGAGTACGAGGAGATGCGTGCCGGTGTGTGGCGAGCCTGCATTGTTGATGACGGTGAGCTGTGGGACACCCTGTCCGCCGAGTCGGCTGCAGGCGTTAACGAGGAGAAGCTGGAGTCACTGATGCGTCAAACGCTTCTTTACAAGGCCATGAACGAGTATGTATCGCGACCGGAGCATCACAAGCGGGACGTTGTTGCCACATCCGCATTGACGATTGAGGTTATTCGTGAGCTCGTGCACCGCGAGGGTGATGTCGACTCGGTTGTGAGCGTCCGTAGCCAACAGCTACTAATCAAGACGCTGCACTTAGCGCTTCAGTGATCCACCGTGCAGCGATAATCTGCACGTCCGTAGAAAATACAAACGACACACCATAGCTCTCTTACTTATCTCAAGCTCGGCTGTGCATCGAGGCATCATGCCTCGTCACAGTGGTAACGAAATCCAATGGCAACAACGGATATCATAAAGTTCATATAGCAGCGACAGCGCTACCTCCGAATGAAGTCACGAAAAAAAAAAACAAGAAACTCCTAATTACAGCGTCGAGCAGTTGGGCCTGATGAGCCCTATCCTAATCGTCTTCCGAGGATACCGTCGGCATCGGTGATAGTGCGATTGTCAGCTGGGCGTTTGCGAGAGTAGCAAACAACATTAGTAATTCATTCGTCACATCAACCGAAAACAAGCAAAGAGTAACTTACAACCGCGATCGACATGAGGATCACACGCGACTCCAGCTCCGAGTTCTCGGTCGAGATCACCCAACTAATCAATAAACAATTGAGCCCGATCAAAATTCATGGCAAATATCTGCACAAGCTTCAAAACCGCAGCTTACCTGTCAGCAAGGAAAAGACCCAAAACACCCGTAGCCAGCAGACCAAGGGTAGCCTTGGACTGCACGTGCTCGCCGTTGCGAATAATCGACACGAACGCAACCAGTAGTGACACGTTTGCTAAAACAGCCGAGCCAGCAACCATCTTCTCAAACTCGCGCGGGGTAGCACCAATCAACAGGAGGAGCTCCGCTGCAGCACGCCAGGCCAGGCCAGTCGCCACCCACCTTGCCGAAGCACGCGCATCTTTCTGGTGGAAGAACAGCAGCAGCGCCACGACGGGCGTGAGGAACGCCAGCCACCTCCGCCACAGATCAGTATCCTCCTCGCCGTCACGAGGCAGCATCTGACTAGCCACCAGAGAGCCTACTACCGCCGCTACACTCAGGAAAGACGCAAGGTAACCACTCTCCAGTGCCTTGGCAATGAAGCCTTCTTGCACTGGGCTCGCGTGCTCATGAACCGTTGCACTGGTCTCCGAGGCAGTGGTCTCCTCGATGGTCTGCGCCTTCAGCAGCACTCCTACCTCCTCCTCCTCGTACGACAGCGCGACCGGCTTCTTGTGAACGTCCGTCTCCGCCAGCGGGGCAGGAGGCGCCATCTCACGCACCTGCGGCGCCAGCGCCGCGATGGCTGATCGCAGCAGAAGCGAGTCATCCTCCTCATCCGTGGCCGGGTCCGCCTTCTGCTCATCCAGGCGCGACACGAACTGGGTCGAGGTCGTGTCCGTCACCTGCTTCCGAGTCGAGCGGCGTCTCGGCGTCTCCTTCACTACAGCATTAGCCTCGTCGTTGTTCTCATTGTTGCTGCTCACGCTCTTGCGTCGCCGCGGGGTCGTCGAACTGCCAGTCTTGGAGCTCTTCTTGTCCACGTCGTCGTTGTTCTCGAGCAGCTTCCTGCTCACCGAGACACTGCGCGAGCGACTGCGACGGCCGCGCGGACGACCAGGTCCACGTCCAGGGCTCTTGCTTTTGCGGGGGCCCTTGGACGTCGAGCGGCCGGGGCTGCGGCCTCGAGGCGTGGCACCTCCCGCCTCCTTCTTCCGTTCTGCATTTGACACCAAAATAATAAGGAGAATGTATCTAATCCCAGTTGCAGAACGACGCCACGTACGCTCTTCGAAACGCTTGATGACGTCCGAGTAGCCATCGGCCATGAGGTCAATGCGGCTCTCCCTGCACAAAGGAATAATAGATTTGAGTGGAAATGCCAGGTCGTATTGAGAGCGCCAATATGTACCAGGTGTTGTTCTCCTCGCCGAAGCCCTTCCACACCACAAAGTAGTGCACGCGCTGCTTGAGGAGCTTGCGGTCCACGATGCGCTCAATGTCGGTGGGCATCTCGTCTCGCATCGGCGTCTCTCTACCGGTTCCTCCTTCTTCTCGATCTGCTAATGGAGACCAAGCAATTTTTTTATTGAAAAACTGATTCTTATAGTGACTTCGAGAGGTTTATCGCTTTGGCGCGCTTTCAAAACACCTCTTGGTGTTTGTATGGAGTCTGCCACACTTGCGTTTTGTAGCAAACCCGATTTGAGCTGGCATGTACCAGTTGTGTACCACGCAATCTGCCATTTTTCCTGCTTATAACGGCGATGTATGGGATTGAGCCGTATCCCTCACCGTTTGTTATTGTGCTTGTGTGTGTGTTGATACGAATGTTTAGTGCACAGTTCATTTTTCTTTCGTTTGTCGAAAACGAAATGGGCAATGTAGGCGTTCGTGTGAGTATTAGCTCAACTTTTCAGGGCGAAGGATGCAAGGTGCGAAAATGGCAATTTATAAATATGAAAGCTGAAGTTGCGCGTAACGTTGGCCTTGGCCTCTCAGTTGTTCACTTTTCGATTTTGACATGCATTGCTTATCGTTTATGGTATGCTTTGTTTTACTGATCATTGATTCTTGTTCCACGTGCCTCAGTTCAAGTGTGGAGGACGAGTATACTTACACCTTCGCCAGTCTTCGGCAGATGCAGGTACTTGCGATACATGATGCAATTCTCGTTCTGTAGTAGTACTTCAGCAATTTCCATCGACCTCCTTTGGCAGCCCCAGATACATGAAGAGGTACTGGAGATATTGATCAATGGGTCGCTGAACGTCCTCTCCTTCCACGTCATCGCGCTCATTCTCGACATGCCACTCGTCCAAGTGATTGGTCGCCATATACACCTCTGCCTTGCACTACAAGCACTTTCTTCAAAATTGTTTATTCAGCCACAAAATAATAACAGCGTTTTTCGACACAGAGGCCTGCCGACTACATCACCTGGTGTCT
The DNA here is from genome assembly GCA_024679135.1 of Phytophthora foliorum. Classification (NCBI taxonomy): domain Eukaryota; phylum Oomycota; class Peronosporomycetes; order Peronosporales; family Peronosporaceae; genus Phytophthora; species Phytophthora foliorum. The sequence goes on along the minus strand of JAHWLE010000559.1, from coordinate 13,964 downwards.
CTCTGAGTCTCCCTAACTCACGTTGCCGCGGCCGTAGGTACCCTCGGGACACTTGTACTCGTCTGGGAGCAGCGAGCGCTGCAACGCGTTGAAGGCGTAATGGCGCTTACCGGTGTTCTTGAGTGCGTTCTCCAGACGAACGCCGTTGCTGCGCATGGTCGACACCGTGCGCACCGCAAATTCCTCAGGCAACCCATGGTTCTCGCTTAGGAGGCGCACCTGCTCGAGCGTCACGGACATTCCCGTGCGGTCCTTGGCACTTTTGCACGACGTCACACGACCAGCGCCCAGAAGTCGGCACAGGTGGGAGCCTTCCTGGATGATCTTCGGATGTTTGGACTTCACCACTTGCCGCTTGCTAGCTGTTGCGATACGTTCCTCCAGCGATTCCAGGAGTGGGGCGATTGTACTCATCGGGGTCGGAACAGCGACCGGCTGCAGTAGACACAGAAATGTCAGCATACCACAACAAACGAAAGTTCACTAAAAGCGCCAAGGGCACCATAAACGTACCCTTTGAGCCGCGAGCTGCTTGTACTTCTCGATGTAGCGCGTCAACACAAAGAAGCTCTTGCGGTTGATGATGTCTTGTAGAGTCGTCTTCTTACTGCTGGCGTTGTTGGCCAACGTCTGCATCTCGTTGATGCCCTGCGTAAACATCACTGGCGTGACGGGAATCGCACCTCCTGATCGGATGTTGGACGGGATTGATGCCCGCAGATCGTCAGAGCAACGCACACCAATCGCCACAGTATATGTGCCCTTTGCAGCTCCCTTGCTCAAGCGTACAGACACAACGCCAGGTAGTGTCGTGTTTTTCATGTGCAGGTTGAGCAGTGTAGAAGGCAGATGCGTCGGCGGCGATGTGTCAAGCACAAATGTGACGTGCTTCAGCGCGTCAACGGCAGCGGAGAAGTCTTCCAACATTCCGATTTCCTTGCCCTGTGTCGACAGCAATGACTCGACCTGGAACAAGAAGCCGATGGAGTCAATTGTATGCAAGAAGCTGCGGTCCGTCGGGTGCTGCAATGACAGTTCCAGCTGGCGGCAGAAGGATGCGACCAAAGCTGTTAGCGCCTGGGACAAGCACATATCGAACCGCGTCGTGAGATGCCATCGCGTCTCGTCGGTAGAGCGCGCACTCGCATTGCTCCAGTCCACCATGTCGCTCCCGCTCTTGTCTGACACGTCGCTCTCCACACGTGATAACGACCGCTTCTGCAGTGCGGAACGCAAACTCAAAATGCTTCCATTGTGACGGAACTTGAAGCAGTGCGCGGAGAAAGCACCCACCGTCACCGTCGGATATGCCTCCACCTTGGGTGACGTTCGCCTTGAACGCTGCGAGCGCAAATCGGCCGTCGGTCCCACCCACATGTCTTGCACGTGCAGGTTAATAGGCAGGAAACGCAGCACAAGGCTCTTTTTCTCAGTGCTTGCCTTGAAGTTGAGTCCCTCCTCTGCACGGTCGATACACAACTGATGGCACTCGCGAAGTGCCTCAACGTACATCTTGCGTTGCTGGACGCGTTCATTCAGCCACGTTTGAACCACCGTTTGGTCGTTCTCGCCCTGGATCTGTTCGATCAAGTTGTCATACAAATTGCCAACAAGCCCACTCTTCACTCTTGCCTCGAAGCCCACAGCTTCAGCCTGTGCACGCGCGAGATCCTCCGCACGCTCGGTAACGAGCAATTCCAAGTACTGACGAGGCAGTTCGTTCGTAAGCGGACTCTCAACCATGTCTTCAATCACCATTTCATCTCCTTCTGCAAACTGGAAACTCTTCGTGATGTAAAATCCGGAGTTCTCCTTCAGCTGCCGCGGTGAGACGGTCATAGACTTAACTCGCAAGCGCGGGACTGAAGGGTCCACTTCAGGGGTACCAGCGATAGCAGCTACGCTGGGAGACTGGGTGCCGCCACTTCCGTCGCTAAGAACTGTTGGGATAGGAGATCGCGTGCGGTGTGAAACATGTCGAGCCACCAAGTTTATTTCGTTTGCTTCCAGCATGTCGTCGCACGTACATGAGAATTCACAGAAAACCTTGGGTCGCGAAGGTGGCGCCATACCCATACCCGATACACGGGCGATTCTAGCACGTTCATCAAGTTGTCGGGAAGATGCACGCATCAATTGGCGAGACTCTCGTGCATCAGAGTCAGATGACGGTGAGGATGCCTTTTCCGGGATTTCGTAAACGACAAAACGGAGAAGTGGGTTGGCAGGCATCACCGGGATCTGGAGCACCGATAAGAACGTAGCGATCTGTGTCACGGAGCTACTGCCATTTTCAGAGTTGCCAGTCACTAGCGTGGGCAAAACTGTCTCTGTGAAGCCAACACGCGACCACTTCGCTGTCGGATTGGAAACAGGCAGAGGCGTTGGTAGAGCGCCAGGGCCGAGCAGCGACAGAGAATGGCTGCGACGGCTAAGAATTCCTTCCTGGTGTAGCCCACTCTCGATGAACGTGCTGATGGAAGAACGTCGGTAGCTTAGTATAGGAAGATCCTCGTAGTAATCCTCCCCCGTTACATCGTTTTCACTTTCCGGAGAAGTGTTTTCCGCGACGTAGAGCTCAACGAAGCACGCGTGGGTGAGAGGAATGGGCGAAACAAGCTGGACAGATAGCGCAAGTACGTTTTGTGTGCCATCTACACTCTCCTGGCCAATGGGGTTGTACTCCGTATCTGGAAAACGTAGAATGCCTGCCCAGCCATCACTCAGCCCGGTGCCGTCAAGCGGAACGGCGAACTTTCCACTCTCAACCTTCTCTGAGATGCTTGACATAGTGCGATGAAGCAGTTGCGGGTCCTTCACGTGCAACGACGGGTTCCAGTTCATACCGTGTAGCCGCGGGTTCCACTGCAAAAGCAGAAATCCAATTGGGGGAACTAATGTCGGCAGCCAGATGGAGAAAACATACCACACAACGGAGTCGATACTCCAGTTCTTCCAGTGAAGAATGGAGTTCATGATGCAGGATGTTCCAAGTACGAGTGCAATCGACAAGATCACCACCAGATACGTGATTAGTGACTTTTTCATCACCTTCACCACGTGATCATCGAAGATATCGCCAGATTGATCGATAAGGCGCACACCACGTTGAATCACGAACGTGCCCAGCACAAGCAATGCCACGGAGGTAAGGAAGATGAGCAGCTCAGCACTCTGCTGAAGTGGGAAGAACCAGTTCGAGTAGCCGACGTCTTTACACACGTTGTTCACCGCATACTTCCACTGAGTGGGCTGCAAATCGGGGCAATAGTCGTTCGAGCACAGCCGCATCGTATAGAAAGGATTCTTCAGGTAGTCGTCGTATGTGCACTTGTAAAAATCTGTGAGGCTCACCACTCCGAAAAGCTGAATACCGTAGAACGCGACGTTGATGATCACGTAGATGGTGAACACGAACAAGCGTCCAGATGGCCCCATGTCGTGGAACAGCACGGTACCCCAGTGAAAGCATACTGAAGTCATCATCGTCCACGTAAAGCAGACAGAAATCGCGTACAGTAGGTAGTATATGTCGGTACCACTCGCCGACGACGCCTTCGTTGACACGCTGATCCAAATTGCGTTGCCAACTATGCACAATATGAAGATCATCATCACCGAAAGCGATGTCATGTCGTTGTAAAACGTTTGCCTCGAAAAAGAAATGCCATTCTGTCAACAACATAACGTAAATCGTCAGTCACTGAAAAAAAAAAACTCAGATGTCAATAGGTGGTGGTTACCATTCGCGTCACGAGAACAGCACCAGCCAGAGCAACCGCAAAGAATGTGATAGACATCACACTGTACACACTCAGAGTGTACTTCGAGTCTGTATCAACACATGATCGTCAGTGTATATAGCCAAGTATAACGTGAGCATAGTAGTACGTACATGTCTTCGCGTGCACCAATGTTTGCGCACAATCGCTTCCCATCACGCTGTTATCATCCATTAGAATGACCTCGCTCAGCGGCGGCAAACGGAATCCGCTGGTGTAGTCATCTTCCTGGTCCTCATCACCATTCCAGCCGACGTTAGTCACCTGGACTTGGAAGGTGAAGGTCGTCCTGATCTCCCACGAGTCATTTGTCTTGACCCCCGAGGGGAGGAGGTCTGTCACGCAGAAGTAGGTGACGTTATCGCTCTCGATATTCAGGTTGGTTTCACCCGGATCAGCGTAAAGGTTGAGGAACGGATTTCCACCTTGGACGTACGAGGCCTCCGCGGAGGATCCGAAGCTAACAGTGGATGTAGGCTTACGTCCTTTGCTTGCACAATACGAGGAGCGCAAGTCAACACACACTTTAGGGTTGTCTGAGTTGGGGCCGACGATGGAGGACGTCGAAAAGGACAGCATCATAATTTTTGTGTCTTCTTCCATCCACACCAGTGACGAATCCAGGCGTCCTTTTCGGACAGCAGGCAGCGCCATCGTGGCGAGCGTTAGAGCACTCAAATCGTCGCTCGAGGTAGTTGAGCCAGCTGCAGCCACCATTAGCTCCCGTGTGCGCCTGGAAGTAGCTGCAGATTTGAGTGTTCCGGTCGATGTTTCATACGATAGCGACACGCTGACGCCCACAGAGCTACTTGCCGCACTGATGCCTGTGACGATACTCTTAGATAAGACAAATGACATCGGCCCCCCAGAGCTTGACGTCATTAAGTCCTCTCGACCTTCAAGGAGATCCATCACGCTGACAAAGCCGTAACGGTGAACGCTCACGCTATCACAGTTCTTGCTGTTAGTCACGTCTGCACAGCTGTGCACACGTACGGCAGATGCATGGTCGCCAGCTTCGTCGCGGAGCGTCACGTCGACAGCAGTGTTTTCCCATGCAACGAATCTCCATCCACTTGGGAGCGAGATAGTAATCCACCATTTGCTGTTTCGTTTCAGCGGATCTTCTTCTCCCAAGTTGTAGAATGCTCCAATGATATCCGCAGCCAGCAGTGTGAATGTTGCTTCGGCCACACTGTTCGGCGTGACAGTCGATGTCGAAATCTTGTAGGAATCAGTTGACACGCACGTCTTGTATCCCGATGGGCACGAGCCATCGGAAAGCTTGCTTTCGCACGTAGATCCGCTAGACTCTCCAGGATACTCGTTTTGGCACTCCGTCGCCTTGCACCGGCAATAGGTTGACGTGTACAGCACGTTATCTCCGCTGCCACTCGACTAGAGAAAATGTAGGCAAACGACAAAACAAGACAAGCATTAGCACCACAATGTAGAATTACAGACAATTGTATGTAACGCACCCAGTTTTCGCTTCCACTTGCTGATTCGGACTCGCTCGAAGAACTGTTGCTGGCTGTGAGCGAAAAAACCTTGATGACCTCACTCGATCCGCTTTGGGATGCTGCCGCCGTGGAATTTGCAGATGCTTCCGTTGGCACCGCTGTTTCCTCAGCGGAGGCCGTCAAGTTGATCGGAGCTGCAAGCGAGAGAGTTTCCTCAGTGGCAACAGAAGCATTTGTGGCTTCAAGATTAATGGAGCGTTCCTCCGAGTACCCAGAAGACGCAGCATTTGCAGTTGACGCACTTTCATCCGTAGAACCAACAACCATCTGTATGACACCAGAACCTCCGGACACGTCCGTATCTGATGTGACAGTGGTGATATGGGCACCTTGTGAGTCCACAGAGGTGTCTATACCTGGAGAATTGGAAGAAACCTGAATGCCAGGTGAGCCAAACGAAGTGTCGCTATGTGAGGAGCCAGCTCCCACAAGATGACCATCCTGCGAACCGACAGTAGTATCAAGATGTGAGGAGCTAGCTCCCCCAAGATGACCATCCTGCGAACTGACCGTAGTATCAATATCCAAAGAGCTGGCGGCAATGTGAACGCCACGGCGGCCGACCGAGGTGTCAATATCTGACGAGCCATCATCGATGTGGACTCCGTTAGATCCGACAGAAGCGTCGATGTCTCCAGAACTGGCATCAAGATGAATACCATGAGAGCCAACGGAGGCATCGAAGTCAATCGACCCAACGCTAACACCAACGCCACCAGAGCCTACAGTAGCATCCAAGCCATGGGACCCAACCGAGACATCCAAAGCATGCGATCCTACCGTCGCATCAACACCACCAGAGCCTACAGTAGCATCCAAGCCATGGGACCCAACCGAGACATCCAATCCGTGTGATCCCACCGTCGCATCAACGCCTCCTGACCCCACGGTCGCTTCAAGACCGCCTGACCCTACAGAAACTCCAAGTCCATCCGATCCCGAGCCCACAGAGACTTGGAGGCCATGGGAGGAAGCCGACACTTCAGCCGATCCTGCCGATACATCAATGCCTCTTGAACCCACGGAAACACCAGCAGAGCTTGCCGAGACGTCGCTTCCTGCAGACCCCACCGCGATAGGGATGGAGATCTCCAGTCCACCGGAGCCCAAGGTGATTCCAAGCACGGCGTCCTCGTTCTCCACCGAGCTAGAACCTGACAGTGCACCGCTAACACTCGCAGCCTGACTGCAGTCCTGCGACTGCGGGATCTCGATCGTGTCTGCTTCTTCAGCACTGCCGGAACACTCGGAGCTGGGACGTCCCTGTGCATCGACCAAATGCAGCATAAACTCGGTTCCCGCGGGGTCCTGGACGCCGGGACTTCGGCCGTCGTCTGCCACGTCTCCTCTGGCTGTCCTGGTCATCTGCTCGAACTCCAATTCGATGGCATGGCGCTCCAACGCCGAGATAGCTGGCGCAAGGTCCAGTCCCTCTTTTTCTGCTCGAAACGCGGCCAAAACGCAACGTCAGAGACTGCTACAGGCAGCTGAAACACTGGAGAATCCATCGCAGCGTACCTTCAGCCGCCGCGCGGGCCGGCAGAGTCGACGCGGAGGCGAGCAGCAGCAGCAAGGCCGCCGCGTACATGGGCCTCCCGCCGCCTCGCAAAAGTCGACGCTGAGACACACACAGAACGAGCCAAGACACACGCGTGAGCACGAGACGCAGAGCTAGCGATAGAGGCCGGAGGGGGCCGGTGGGGCCGCCTGTGGGCGCCGCTAGAGGCCAGCAACGCACCCGCATAGTGAGACGCCGACGAGTACAGTGCGCGCTGTCAGTCGATTGTGAAGGTCTGCGATGTGACGAGGTCGGACGGAGCAATTAAAATGGGACGGAGGGATTGATAGTAGTAGAGATATTAGTCTATTTGTACTCATACTAAATAGACGTCTCATATCATTCATGTTTGCTCTACTAATCGCGCGATGACTTAATACTAAGACTATCCGCTCAATATTAGCACGATTATGGCGCCGCGACATTGCTATCTGTACGTATCCTCCGTGAATACATGACGAAGGACCCCGTTGAAAATTCAAGTTCTTAGGCAACGGACGGTGACTCTGACCTGGAGATATACTAAATTGGCGAAGTTCCTGGTCACCGATGAAATTGAACGCGAATTAACCTTCGTGGAGCTATCAATGCGCAACAGGCAACTACACAGACCAACTAACCAGCTCCTAGAAAAAAAGAGCGTTTGGAACGTAGAGCAGATTTGCCAGCGCATTGACGTCTGCGTCTGGTTTGCTGAGTCCGGAGAGGAGGAGTTCTCCTGCAGCGATTCAGACACGCATATATCCCTGTCGTGCTAGATGTTTGTCGGCTCTTCAGAAGTCACCGTCGTTTCCGAAAAAGGTAGTACGAGCGCGCTTATCAGGTTCGTACCGTTTCGATAACTGTGTTTTACTGCAGAGACCGTTGCTGCAAAGGTGATGCACCTGTCGCCCAGGGAGGCGTCTCTTTTAAGTCTCCAAATCAGCAACCGATCTTGGCGCACTTCGTCATTGTACGGAGATTAAAGAATGAGAGCGAGAGGGGTGAAAAAATACTTACCCACTGCGTGCAACACCCAAAGCATTCATAGAAGTAGTAGTGCTATTAGTACTAACAATTCAAAATGTATACGACTAAAGTATTTGTTTCTACTAAAGCCGAATCCCGGGTATAATATGATGAGGTCAATTGTGTGAGAACGATAGCACCATTTGGGGCTACGCCCCGTAAAGAATTGTGCTTTCAACAGTGGCACCATCTGGCTTTCGCGCTGACCCCTTTATAGTTGGTCTGAGTATGGGTGTCCGCAATGGTGGCGAATTCGATGGACCCGAAATCACCGCGTTCATGACACGCTCACGAACTAGAATAAGGTAGGAAGACCCGGCAAAAAGTTAGCTCGGTAGCGTGGTCGGCCAGGCATCGAGCTCTCGCAGCTACACAGGCGTATGAAACATATGTTATGCCGTACCTCAGTCTTCATTTAGAAACGGTACCGCGCACCACCCAAACAGCAGTCCCTTCAGTTCTTAATTTTAGAACAGTTACAGAACCTACCCCAAATAACAGCGCTTTCCGTTCTAAACCACTGCAGGCCTTTGGCCAGCCATTTTCATCTCGAGTTGCACCGGTTGATACACTATGGCGGACCACCACGACAGCGGCTCGGAGCACGAGGACGTGGAGAAGATCGTGCGCGAGGCGCCCAAGCGTCTGGGCCAAGCGGCCGCCAAGCAGGCCAAGAGCCACAAGGAGAAGGCCAAGCCCGTCAAGCACGTAGGAAAGTACACGCGCAGCGGTGGCGTCTCGCAGCACCGCATCCGCAGCATCCGCGACAAGAAGCTAAAGGGCTCGCTGCTGCGCGCCAATGAGAAGCACAAGCTCGCGGCCGAGTCCGCGGCCAAGTCGGAGATCCTGCTGCCCGACCAGGTGGGCTTCCTGGAGGCCGAGGGCCTCGAGAAGACGTACAAGTTCACGCAGAAGCAGCTCGCGGACAATGTGGACCTCAACACGGCGCGCAAGATCTTCAGCTTGGACCTGCCGGACTACGGCTCCTACCGCGTCAAGTACACGCGCAGCGGACGCAGCCTGCTGCTCGGCAGCCAGAAGGGCCACTTGGCCATGATGGACTCGCTGCGCATGAAGCTCACGTGCGAGTTCCAGGCCAACGACCTCGTGCGCGACGTGAGCTTCCTGCACAACGACTCGCTCTTCGCGGCTGCGCAGAAGAAGCACGTGTACATTTATGACAGCACTGGCGCGGAGGCGCACTGCATCCGAACCGTCCCGGAGCCGCGGAGAATGGAGTTCCTGCCCTACCACTTTTTGCTCTCGACTGTGAGCGGCAACGGACTGCTGAGCTACCACGACGTGACGGAAGGAAAGCTCGTGTCCACGCACCGCACGAAGCAGGGACTTTGCGATACCATGGCGCTGAACCCTTGGAACGCCGTTGTGAACCTCGGCCACGGCAGCGGTATTGTGACGCTCTGGACGCCGAATATGTCGGCCGCTGTCGTCAAGATGCAGTGCCACCAGGGACCGAGTACGTTCTTCTACGTGTGTATGCCGCTTGTTGCTATTGTACGTGTTGCTGACTATTGTGTTTTTATTATTCGTGCTATCAGTTCGCTCGATGGGGATCGACAACAGCGGAAAGTATCTTGTCACCGCTGGTGCTGACAGGAAGGTGAAGATTTTTGACCTGCGCAAGTACCAGGAATTGAACAGCTATTACCTGACGGCTGCAGCCAACACTATGAGCGTGAGTCAGCGCGGGCTTGTGGCGGTGGGCTTTGGTCCCAATGTGCACGTGCTGAAGGGCGCTTTCAACTCGAGCGCGCCTATCCGGCCATACATGACGTACCAGGTTCCAGGATCGCTGGTGAGTAGTGTGGCCTTCCGCCCATTCGAGGATGTTCTCGGTGTTGGCCATGCGAAGGGCTTCAACTCGGTGGTGATTCCTGGCGCCGGTGAGCCTAACTTCGACACGTACGAGGCAAACCCGTACGAGAACCGCAAGCAGCGCGACGAGTCCGAGGTGCGCTCGCTGCTGGAGAAGATTCGTCCGGAGATGATCACGCTGGACCCGAGCGCTATCGGTCGTGTGGACATGGACCCGGCCGAAGAGCAGCAGCAGAAGGTCTTCCAGATGGAGCGCGCCAACGGAGATGGCAGCGCCAAGAAGCCCAAGAAGAAAATGCGCGGCAAGAATCGCCCGTCACGACGACTACGCAAGAAGCAGCAGAACGTCGTCGACGCACAGAAGCAGCAGTTCCGCGAGCAGTTGGCCAACAAGCAGAAACGCCAAGAGCGGCAGGACCAGCAACGCGAGTGGAACGAAAAGGCCGAGAGTGCGCCCACGGCGCTTAACCGGTTCTTCAAGAAGTAGATGCATTTCTTCACTGTAATACAAGCAGTTGGTCACTTTCATTAGACAATTACAGCAAACTTATCAACGTGGTAGCCTCAACCTCATTTGAACATGCACACGGAAGTAGGTAGACCGAAGACGCCAATAATGTCATGACCAACGCCACCTTTATTGCGCCATAAATCGAACCAGATCCTGCTCTTCGTTACGCCTTACGGGGGGCCGGCAAATTGGCAAGTAGCTTATGCGAGGTAGCGGTACGTGTTGGCTTGGTCGGGGTCGCGCTCAAGGTACTCTCGGTCAATTAGAGCTTCGATACGGCGCTTGATGACCTTCAGATTAGGCTTGAAGAACGCCAGTTGACTCAACACCTCCGAAATAAGCTGCTGGTGCTGCAGCGTTTTGCGCGCCTTCATGATACGCACAATCGCGGCTTCTATGGCTATGCTGCGGTCCTCCTCCACGTTCTTCTGGCTGTGGCTTTCCTCCAGAGAAGCCATCGGAATACGAAGCTTGCGCATCGGCGACGCAAACGTGCGGTTCACAGCAAACTGGTCGCTGGTCGAAATTGTCTTGCCAGCCGGAGTCTTGGTCAGCAGCTTGTACTTACCACACGACAACGAGTGCATAATACGTTTCACCACATCCACTGTAAGGTTCAGCGACTCACGCACAGCCTCAAACGAAAGCGCACCCTCGCCTTCGTTGAACAGCAACAAAGCCACAGCCTGCAGCGTCGTCACCTGGAGGTCGTACCATTTCTTCTTGGGGAAATTAACGCGGACGGTCGCGTTACCAAGAGAGTGTACCCATTGCAGCCGGCGGTGACTCGTCTTAGAGTCGTAATACACCTTGAAAAGGTTCATGCACCGGACCATAAGCGGCGGCATCGTGACCTCAAGAATGCGGTACGACGGCCAGTAACCCGTTGTCAGTACTTGCACGCTGAATTCGAGGGTCAAGGCAGCATCAGTCGAATCTTCCTCACGATGCTTCTTCAAGAAGCCCTCGAACTCCTGGTGATGGTCGCTACCGATGGCCAGGTCGTTCATCATACCTTCCATCTTACCCGTGAACTGCGCACCGCATCGCAACTTGAGTTTGCCGATCATAAGCACCTCGGCGTCAGCAGAAGCAGATCGCTGATTCAACAGACGCTTAGCGAGTTGATTACGGTAGATCTCAGCGAAGAGATCCTTGTCCGTGAGATACGAGAACACGAACACTACCTTCTCCAGGTAGTCTTCCACCTGCTCGTCACTGAGCTTCTCACCACCAGTCTTAAGAATACGGTCACAGAACGTACTCATCAGCTTTGCCGAACTGTCCGGACCAACATCTTTGTTAACAAACTCGACGAAGGCTTCCTTCAAAGCCTTCTGGAACAGCGAATTACCCGCGAACTGTTCGTTCACAATGCTGCGGAACTTGTCGTGGATAGCCAAAATATCCTTGATGAACGTCGGATCCGAGCTGGGATCACGCACGTTGCCCGAGGCGACAGCATTAGCACGCTTGGCCACAATATCATTACCCACAGCCGTGATGTGCTGCTGTACAAGGTCAGCGATCGGCTCTAGGCCGTTTTTAATACGCGCAAAGAGGCGGTACATACGCGCCAGATCCTCCAGTTTGTCGTTCTTCAACAGAGCAATCACACCAGAGTTCTCCCTCTCAATGAGCTCCTTCTGCGCGGCCTCCAGCAGCACGCTCTCGAGCTTCTTCACCAGTTTGGGCTCCGTGGACTTGTGCAGGTACGTGTGCACGCGGTTGCGCTCGCTCTGCAGGGCCTCCTCCACCTTCTGGAGGTACACGGGCGTCGAGTCTTCACTGAGCCAGCCCTTCGACTTGCGCTCATAGTACGTCGCACTGGTGGCCACGAGGTCGCTCTCCAGACAGCTCTGGTAGACGTCGAGGGACTTCATGCCCATGACCTCGAAGATCTCGACGCAGTTGCGCATGAGCGTCGTGTCGATGATCTCTCCGTTGCGCTCCTTCTCGATGAGCTCGATCATGGCGTCCTTGACGCGCACCTTGACCTTCTGGAAGACCATACGGTCGAAGCTCTGCAGCCCGGCGTCGTCCAGCGTCGGGAGCGAGTGGTGTTTGACGTAGTAGCGGTCCAGGTACATGAAGAAGCGGGTCATCCACTTCATCATGAGCTTGTGGTTGGTCCAGCGCTTGACGAGCTCCTGCAGGAAGAACTCGTCGTGGGCCTGCTCCAGACTGGGCAGCACTTTTTGCTCCAGGTACGAGTCGAACGTCTGGCCGTGGCGGTCGTACAGCTGCTCGGAAAAGTTGTACGGCGAGCGCTGCGTGCACATGTTGTAGCACGTCGTGTAGATGGGCATGAAGGCGTTGGGCGGGAAGGGCGACACCTTGACCTGGTCGAAGCCCTTGTCCAGGATCTCCAGCAGCACGTCGATGGCCTTGGGCTTGATCTCCTGGTCCCAGCCTTCCTCGAGCGTGATCATGTTCTTGCCACTCATGGACCTTTCGGTTATGTCAACGACGGGGACGCAACGGGAGCAGGGCGAGAAGCTTTCTCGGCTTTCTTCGCGCGAGCTCGGCTTCTTGGGTTGCTGCTGCGATTGCAGATTATCTTTTGAAGTGGTGAATGGAATTGAGCAGGTCTCTTTCCCTCCCCCCTTTTCTCATTGGTTGATAAGATCTCTAGGTGCGAGAGCCCCCAAGTCGGCATGCCACTATTCTTTCTTGGAGATAATGATCGCTTGACAGGCCTAACAACGCTAGCACTGTGCTCCAGTTGTGTTTAGCTGTCAAAGATGCATTGGTGGCAGCAGTTTCGTGCAGATTGGCTCCTCTGGCTGGTTGAGCGCTCCAAGTGACGAAATGTGTGAAAGCTGAGTTGTACTTCCTGTACGATGCGGCTTTGAAGCTGTCTAATGGGGAATTGCGAATGCAAGGTCTTCGGTAAGACTATCAGTTCCAGGGCCAGAGCCTAGACAACACAGTGGTTATGTAGTCCCAAAAACAGCATGCAATGAGGGTCTCCAGCAACACTGCAATTAGCCATGTACCGCTTGCCGTTCGCTTTGCTATTGCTTATGGCCCATAAGCATAAGTTATAGGTATTATTATATATTCTAAAGTGTAATAAAAATCTCGCACTGCGAGGTTTCTACTCCCCTCAGACGAAGCCACAATCCATTCCGTAACTCGCCAGCCGAGAGGTTGTTGACAAGTGGATAAGTGCGACAACCTCTCGGTAACAATCTTCACCATTAAAATTATTCTACATTGGAGCAAGCCAAATTCATTTTGACGCGCCGGTACTTTCCCAGTCCATACCGACTTCCCATTGGCCAAAATTGCCATAAGAAAAAGGCGACGACTCAGTGAAACCCAGCACCAAGCGACGGCGCCGCCTTGCCGTACCTTGTTCCTCCTTCACGTCGACAACGCTCACAGCACCAGCTCAGCGTTCTCTGGACCTTCTCCCCACTTCGCTCCGCGTCGTTCCAAGCCCCTCACGAAGCCAGAGCGAGTGCATCAACCGCGAGCTCTCTCCCTTCGAACTTCCAGTTTCGAGAGACTCTCTACGCTTATATTAGGATACTCACATACACAGGCTCTGCTTCCCGTGATCGCCACTTCAACATCATGATGGGCTCATGGGAGTTCTCCGCCGCCTTCTGTGTGGGCCGCAGTCGCGGCTGTGAGGTCAGCATCGCCACGTCCGAAGAGACGCGCACCGTGAGCAAGCGCCACGTGGGCATCGTCCCGCTCACGGAGACGCTGGCCGCGTCAGCGCGTCCCGGTCGCAG
>JAHWLE010000558.1:0-20579 GCA_024679135.1 Phytophthora foliorum | reverse complement strand
CGTATTCTCAGCATGCTTCAGCACCAGGATCGACGGACACAGGTGATGCTACACCAGGAGCCGGCGGAAGTATCGCTCCGACTGACGATTCGTTTGGCGGCGATGATATGTCCTGGAAGGATTTAGTGCTGCCGACGATGCTGATGTTTACAGACAGAACTCCTGGCAGCTATATTGAAGACAAGGAGAGCTCGTTAACGTGGCACTATGGTGACGCTGACCCACATTTCGGCAGCTGGCAGTCAAAACATCTACAGATTATTTTAGAGCGGCAACTCATTGGTACGGCGTTGGAAGTCTACCAGGGGCACAAGTCGGTTAGCGTGGAGCACGAAGGGTGCACGAAGACGCGAGTTCTTGAGGGCATTCTCAAGCACTTGTCGCTTCCTGAGCAGATCTCCAAAAAAAGTGATCGAGAGGTTGACTTTGTCTTGTGCGTATGCGATGACGTGACTGATGACCAAATGTTCCAGACGTTGAGATCTTTGGTGGCGGAGTCTAACGAGCGCCACGACGAGAGGAAACGAAAAGAGGAGGAGCAAGCGGCTAATGAGCGCATTCGTCGGAATTCCATTGCCATGGGAAAATCTGTCCCTTCGCAGTTGCATGCACAGCCAGTGCCGTCAGCTGCACACGTCTCAAAGGCAAAGCCCCGCATGCCTCGGCCTAGAGGAGGGAGCGGCGTCACTGATGAGTTGGAACCAACCAAAAAGATGAGGAGCGGAATGAAAAAACGTCACCATAATGAACAGTTGATCGGAGCTGCGGCAGCAGCTGTGCGGGGACACGAAGACTACTCAACTGACGATGATGAGGTGATTACATGGACGACGACAACAAGGTAGCATTTAGTCGCTTGCAGAAGGTGCCTGTGCGGCTAGCAGAGAATGTTTCGATCTTCGCTGTTGTCGTCGGACCTGATGTTCAACACAGTGGAGGACGGCACGCCTGCTCGTTTGCGGTAGACTCGTTGGCTGATGTGCGCAAGGTTCTAAAAGATTTTGTTGACGAAAGTCGCAAAGGGGGCTCTGGGACGAGTACCATCGCCGCTGCAAGTGGTGCTACTGCCCCGAGTGCCAACCCAAGCGCACCGCCAGCACCAGTGAAAGGTGGAGAGGACTCGGATGTGGTGTCGCAAGCACCCGATCATATTTTATCACCTCCGTAAGGCTGGCCTGCAGCAATTCCATAGCTTGGCGTACACGCTTCGAACAGCAAACTATACGGTAGTTTTATGAATGGAGAATCCAACGTTTTTTTTTCATCGTGCTACAGCAGATCGTAAAAAAAGTCGAGTCCTGTGAAGCACGCATATACACCAGGTCGTACAGTCATTAGTCGACATTGCACTGCCCGTAAAGATGATCGTGATCGTGGTGCACATACCTTGCCCAAGTTCCCAAATTGCAATACCCACACCATGTTCCTTGTACAAATTCAATCGGTCCTGCAAGAACTGCAGGCACGGGAAGAAGACGACGTGGTGGCTACCAGTTTCCGCCGCAGTGTACACATGCTGACATTCCTGCACAAATAAAGACCCCGTCAGACATCGACACTTGGCACAAACATGCCGTATCATGTATCGTACATGTGCCTTTGCGTCCCATTTAATCTTTGTGACGTCGTTGTCCTTCAGAGATTGAATGTAGGTGCTCCCTGTGATAGCATCTGCATGATCACACACACAAAATAGTTAGCTTACAAACTCGTTGGCACTGAGATTGATGAGCAGTCACCCACCGCCATTATCGAAGCCGTAAAAGGGAATGCCCATCAGAATTCTTTGTCGCTCCATGGGCGACATCTTCTCCAACGTTGACTTCAGCCACGGATAAGGTGCATTCGGTCCCGGTGCACTGAAGTCGTACGCATTCATAGAGAAACGATGCACTAAAGGTGCCAGCTCATTGAAAATCTCGTGCGTCACAGGTAACTCACCCTAGTGTTTACAGCACACCAATTACTTAGTTACGAAACTTTAAAAGGGCCATCGACATCAGCTCCACTTACCGCGTTTGAGCTTCTGGACAGTACAAGAATAAGTAGTTTACCTGCAGCCCTGAACGCACGGCCCATTTGCTGCAGCATGTCCACTGTGCCTGCCATCACTGGGATCTCGAACACCATTCCATCAAAGTCGTGTTTGTTCGCCAACTGCATCATCTCCTCAATAATCACGGGCACGTCCTCCGAGCTGAGGCGATTGCGTTCGTAGACAACACGAGGCACAATAGCAGGGCCATCCCCCTGTTGTTCTTCTCCATCAACTCCATTCTTAACATCTAACACCCACTGAGGATCGATATCGTGCGTCCCCGTGATGATCGGCACGTGGTCGGGATCTTCGCGCACTTGTAGCCACACGGGCGAAATATACGTGAACTTGGTACGGAACTGCTTGGCCCAGTCATAGCCGCGATTGTTCCACGGCGTCATGTAGCCCAGCGTCTCGCCCTTGAACTGCTTCTGCACTTTGCTAGCAGCGCGGGCGTGCTCCTGCAGAATGAGTTTCGGCTTGAGCTTGGGCGTTACGAGGCCGCGCGTCCAGACCGACGGGACTCCGTCACTGCTGTCCGCCGCCTCAGCCGCGCACTCCTGGCCGTCGCACTGCACTTCCACCAGGTCGTCGCTCTTGACAAAGTCCAACTGCCGCAGCAATAAATCACGAAACTAGTCAGCAATTGACAATTGTTACATCATCTTTGACAGGATGAAGGGGGGGACGCACGTTGCTGGACACGAAGTCGAAGTCGTCGTCGTCATCTTCCTCCACTTCGTCGACGTCGTCGTCACCCGCCCAGAGCCAGCGGCCAACGCCACGTATCCGTTTTGTAATTGGCATGCACTGATTGGCCGAAATATACTGAGACAAGTACAACGTAACCCTTAAGTGGGATGTTGAAGTAACTATGTGAAGTGACTATGATCGTCCCAATCTTTCTGGCCAACTTCTTCTGTTCAGGAACCCCAACTCCAGTTAGGGGCTGGTCACGCTGGCTCGCGCTGGTTCTCAGGTATCCTGTTAGCAGTTCCCGCGCCTTCTCTGCCAATTTTGCTTCGCTTTCGTACGGAGTGGACATGGCAAGACACAGATTGCTCACAAAAGCACAGTCTTTCTGGCCGAACTCGATCTTCTTGCAATTTCCCTGAAATCTAGCAAACGTTTCGTTCAAGAACACAACCGGAATGGGCGTTTTGTCGTTCGAACGTTGCCACTCAATCTGGCCGTCGAGTTTCTTCAATCGTTTCACCAACTGCCACTCCCCCTACATTTTGCGAATGATGACGGCGTAATTAGCTGCTTCATTTCACCCAGCTTCCTCTTCTTGTTAGGGATGGTCACCTCAGTTGGAGGCAGCACTTGCTGCGGCAACTTCACCAGCACGTGGATTTGCTTCAATCTTGGAGGCTGCATACCCGCAAGAGCCACTTTCATCGGATCCTCCGCATCCAGCTCGAGACCTCCGCGCGTTAACGTTGTGATGAGAGCAGTCTCTTCTCCTTCTTGAGCTTCTTGACGCCTTCAGAGCGGGACTTGAGCCACGCGCGGCCCTCTTTCGCCAGGAAGAGCTGCAGTTTGTCAGCTTCACACTTGATCGTGTCGGGCTTCTTCTCCTTGATCGCGTCCCTCACATCATCCACCGAGTCGCCTTTATTCACTGCGTGGCCAACATCCACTTTCACCGAGAACGCGTTGCCCGCTTCTCCAACGATCGCGCAGAAGAGCTTCACCACCACCATCTTTTCCTTACGCGGCAGATTCTGGAATGAGAGAGCAGAAAGGGGAGGTAATCAAGTGGTATCACTCAAAATATTGTCATCGTGAGCCAATCTCGGGTAAAGCGGCCATTTTGGCCCAGATCTGTGCAAGAATAATTGTGAGCGCTTGTGCACTTAATGCAGCTTGAACAAAATCAGCGAGCTCGAAGAGACTAATGATGTTCATAAAGCAGAATTTGATACCACGACGCAAGCAGACCACGGCCGTGTAGGATTTGTCGAGCTTAGGTCGTTTTGGGGATTATCTAGGGAATGAATGCGAACAAGAGTACCGACCGTGTTTCTGTTGCAACTTTTCCTGAAACTACGGATCACTACGTTACTGGTAAGTGTGGACGTGAGGCTTCCGTATTCTGCACGGCAATCTTGCCACAGGTCACACCACACAAATCTTGTCGGTGCGACGACATCGTCGATAACCGGTGAGCAATGATAATTTCCATTTGCCGCTTAACGCCACCACCTTATCCAGCGCGTCCTGCTCCATCATCTCTCACTCCGAATCCAGCGCGGCCGTCAATTCGTCCAGCAGCAAGATGCGTGGGTTCTTCAGGGTGGCACGAACACTAGACTACCGAGAATTGAGCTCTCCAAAAATGCGTATTTTGATGTGGTTCTCTTCTGGTGAAGTCCAACTCTTATCGAACTTTTCCAAAAGGTTGCGATCCTCAACGCTGGTCACCCTAAAATCGCACCACTGAGTCCATGCCGTAGAGCTTGTTGATGGACTTGTCGCCCTTCTCAAACCTCTCCTGCTCCGCGCCATCTCGCAGGCGGATCATCTCAGCACCCACACCCGTCTCCTTCTTGCCGTCATCGTAGTCGATGTCGTACGTGCCGTTCGGACAGCAGCGAGAGATCACACCCGGGTAAAAAATCCTCTTGTCCAACCTTTTAAATCGTTTCTTCGGATCAAACGGATGGACGTTTGCTTTGGGCAGAACATCCACAACGTTATTGTCGGTGATTAGCTGGAAGGCACATCCAAAACCAAGAATTAATGGAAATCGGAGTTGGTTGCAGCCTGTTGAGTGGAACCAAGGAGACTACGATGCAGTGTATTTCGACTCGGAACCAGGAAACGTTATCTTCATCCAGGTGACCCGATCTGACAAACACAATTTCAAGATGCGCTATTTTAACGAAGTGCTACTCAAACTGAAACAGGCAGGAATGGATATTTCGAATGTGGTGGTTTACTTCGTGATCAAGCCCAACGAGCCGGCTCGGATAGTGGACGGTTTCCTGTGAGTTCGTATGTGGCCTCGCTCTTTGCAGACCAATGTGGAGAGGATGTCATTGCAGACTTGGTGTCTCGTCTCAATTCTTCACGCAATCCTTCGATGGATGGTCATCTATTTGAATGGTTGTTTTTTGCATCTGTCTCAAAGCGCGCGGTGAGTGTGAAAATGCCACCGCAATATTTGATCAGGTCAGTCTTGCTCGCAGCAGACTCAATCGCCATCTTCACTGTGTCTTTCACTTTCTTCGTGCTGTATTGAAACATAAACCGACACGATCCACCAGCATAGTAGAACTTCAAATCCAAGGCACTTATCTTCTCGTCTTCCTCACTTAACATCGTTTCACCGTCATCGCTTTCATCATTCACTTCCGAGATACTCGTTGCATCAACTTTATCCATGACCGTTGCATAAAAATCTGGATTGCGAATGGCATCGATATACTCCTCTCGTGTCCATGAATACATGAGATATGGTTTGATCTTGGAACGATCATCATCTTCCTGGTTCCTTTTCCCAAGTGTGGCCATCGAGGAGCAAATAACTAATCTGTCATCAGCGCCGAGATAGGTCATTACCTGTTTCCCAAACATCTCATGAGTGTTGTCTGCGATGAATCCATCCAAACAAACGAACATATTTCGCTGACCGATTCGAGGCAACTGAAATGTTGCTAGATTTTCAATGGCCCAAGATTCCTTGGCACCCATAGCCACACAAATATCAGGGGAAAGACGACGGCTCAAATGAATCCAAACCACGTCCCATTCCTGGCGATCCAACGAGACAGCGAAACTTAACGTGCACGCAGATTTGCCTGTGCCAGGGGGTCCCACAACGTATGCTTTCACGTTCTTCTCCATTACATCATCTCTCAAAAAATCCCACAGCTCGTGCACTTGAGGACGACAGTACAGCATCGAGTCGCCGTCCGATTTCAATCCACACTTGTCCACCAACGCAGCCGGCAGGGTCACATAGTTCTTACTGTGGAGGTCAATCCAAGGGATTCCCTCGAATTTTTCTACACGAGGCCGTTTGCTTGCGGGCGGAACCATTTCGGTCGGGGGCGGAACCATTTCGGTCGGTGGTGGAATCACCACCAGCACGTGGATTTAATCGGAAGACAGCTGCGGCATTTTATTCTTGGTAAACAACCAGTACTGCAAAGTCTTCGTCGGTTTCACCGGCTCTCCTGCAATTGCAGCTTCGACATCCTGGTGGGTTTTTCCTTTTTCCAGTAACAGCGCTGCAGGGGCTTCATCAGAGAGCCACGCGCCGCCCTTCGTCTTCGCCAGGAAGAGCTGCAGTTTGTCAGCTTCACACTTGATCGTGTCGGGCTTCTTCTCCTTGATCGCGTCCTTCAGGAGCGCCACCGTCTTCCACTCCTCGATGATGATAGATATCACGCTCCCTTCCCCGACGATGACACAGTTCAGCAGCAATACCATCTTTTCCTTACGCGACAGATTCTGGAATGAGAGAAATGGGCGAGCTTTTGCAATCGTACCTAACCGGAAACGAAGACGTGATGAATTGGACGCCTACCACAAATAGCATAGACACCTGCCATATATGCATCACATAAGCCTGCCATAAAAAAGATATATGTCGACATACCGGCCGAGGCGTCTACCACAAATACCGTAAATTGACTTAGTGTGTCCGACGACTAGTGCCCAGAAAGATACGAAGACAACCGCAGTCCGACATTGAACCTGACACTTTTGTCCGGACACCGATGCACCGAAGCTTCCAGTGAACCGCAGAGTGTGTGA
This sequence comes from Phytophthora foliorum, assembly GCA_024679135.1. Taxonomy (NCBI): domain Eukaryota; phylum Oomycota; class Peronosporomycetes; order Peronosporales; family Peronosporaceae; genus Phytophthora; species Phytophthora foliorum. The sequence continues at coordinate 13,774 of JAHWLE010000558.1, read as the reverse complement.
GGTGCACCATAGTATCTACGGATGCAGTAGTAGTGTAAGTTAGACCAGAAGTACTACATCTTTTCAACTTCAAAATGGCAAAAAGAAAATTCGAAACGTCATAAGGTAAAATCAATATGACAACAGCTGATAAAACTGATATTGTACAAGCAACGGATATGAAAGGATACTTTATGCTGTAGTGTTTTAAAGGCGCGAACAGCTCGCGCCAAAACTGTTGGTCCCCGTTAGCGCCATCGACGCCACGTTCGGCGCGCGCGGATCTCTAGTTCATTCCGCAATTTCCAACGCACAATGCGGGGCAGCACGAGGTCGTCGTGCCGCAGGATCGCCTCCACGATATGGCGAACGTTACCCGCACTATCGACAAGAGGCGCAAACACCTCCTCCTCAACGCTCCCCCCACCCCTCCACCATGCTCTACGACGAAGCTACTATCCAACGTGTTCTTCGTGCCGCCCGGGCCGACCAAGACTGGAGGTGTTACGACTGGGTCCGTATTCCTGTATGCTGAACCCCATCGAGAATTGCTTCTCGACCTTCAAGGCTATGGTTAAGCGCATCCTCGCTCGTCACCGTCAAGCTATCCTACAAGTCCCGCCGCATCGTACAATTAACCCTTTCGCGAGCCACTTAGGTAAACTATAGTATACAAGTGTAAGTCATTTGATTGTTAAAGGGCGCAAAAATCGCCCTTTTACAAATTCACGGTACTTGCATTGTATATCTCTTGTAACAAATCAGTTTCAATGATTTGATGGTAGTGCCTGATATTCGTTTGTTACTTGGTTTCAGTATGGTGGGATGATTACTTATTGTACCGTTTATGATATGTTATAAAAGACGGTAAAAACAAACTTGAACTTCTGTAAAAGGGCGCAAAATGCGGATTTCCTACCGTATTTTGAGAAGTAGTTTAAAGGGCGAGAAATGCGCCCTTGTACCGCGAAAGGCCCGAGCTTGGAGAGAACAGGAGGGATCCATGGAGGTGTCATTGTCCCTGTCGAGGCGTCGTCGTCTTGAGTCTTCACGTCACGGCTGCCGCTGGAGGAGTCGTTGCGCTTGGTCGGCTGGCTCCGCGACACGTTGGGCGGCGTGTTCTCGTCGTCGCTGCTGGACGAGTCCAGGATGCACCGAAGCTTCCAGTGAACCGCAGAGTGTGTGAGGTGCACCATAATTTCTACGGATGCAGTAGTAGTGTTAGTTAGACCAGAAGTAGCAGTACAACCAACGCTTTGTACCCACATCACTCACCTATCAAGCCCGTCTTCGCGATTTCGCGGCAGATTCGAGAGTGAGCGACCTGTCGAAGCGTCGGCTAGCGGTTAAGACAGCAGAGTGACGGATGCTTTGACAAGAGTGATGATCAGCATAAAGTATACAAATTCCAACACTAACCTTTAAGATGGCTTCACTGCATAAACCTAGGGGTAGGTGAGTCTCGTGAGACTAGATTCTCGTCTCACGAAGCGATATGTCACGAATCGTGGCCCATGATATGCCTCGGCTTATCTGCAGCAGATATGGCTGCAGCGAGCGAGAAGAAGTATGCCATCGCTCAGCTTTTGCTGACAGAGATAATGAAGAAGGAAACGGAAAACGAGGAGGATTGCGTGGAGTGAGGTAAAAGGAGCTTGAGGACACCAGGGCTACTAGTTTCGTGAAAAAAACTTTACTGAGATAGCTAGCGCAGCCTTCGATGCCGTAGTGTTAACGCGTCTGCTGATATTCGTTTTAGTTTTGCAGCTTGAAGGCTCTAATGTAGCACACCTCCCCGTTTTCGCCATGGCATTGCACTTGTATTTCATAACTTTTGTCAACTACAAGAAACAATTGAAATTATGCGAATGAGGCTTGGTAGTCGAGTGAGTAGAAGGAAGGAAATCCAAAAGTGATTGAGATTGAGTTAGACAAAAGCCCCCTATAGAAATTGTGCTCTGATGTCCTACCAACAATCTCTCAAACGCTCAGCCTCTAACTCCAAAGGGAAGAGTCTGGGATGCACAAATAAAATGCGCAAACTGGACCTCCCGAACGGCAACTTCAATTTGCCGTCTTCTCGTCCAATCAGAATCTCGAATCTTGGGGGATCAGCCAATCACATCCCTAGAATACCCGATAGACACGTGCCTTCAGCAACAACGTCACAGCAGGTACGTGCGTGGTAGGGATCCTGGCAGACAGACTGCGAAGTGCTCAATCGCAACAGAAACAAATCCGGTTTTTCTCGTCTGGAAGCTTCTATTTCGCAACCGCATCGATTGTTTCACTGTTCGCCGGGATCCAGTAATCCATCTTGGACAGGTCGTCGGCCCAATCTTTCGTCACTTTTCCTCCCGACTGCCACCTCCCCACTCGACCTTTATCGCCGGCATATAAATGATCGAACATTCGTCGAGATCCATGCTAACTTGCTGTTCGTTGGCAACAGTCCCATTGACGTTGTCGTACTTGCTATAGTCAATACGAATTGATTGTTGATGATGCACTAGCGCATGGAAATATCCTTCCGAGGTATCACCTTCGAGACGATCGTCCTTCATCTCTTGTGCAAGTTCGACGAGTTAGTCGGAAAATTGGGTTTCATCATGGCATACAGAATAACACCAAGTTACGGAACTGAAATTTGTGCTCTGAAAGCTCTTCTGGAATGTTGTTTCACGTCCAACTAACAAAAGCTCCACATACTCAAGAACGCGACTACACACAACTCTAGAGTAAGCCTGACATCCAGATGAGGTAGCAGCAAAGGATCAGCAATATGCTTAATGACCGATGAGAATAAGCCTCCAGCGATCGAGAGACTCGTAGAAACCCAAGAATGAACATGAACCACCCCCTCAGGCTCCAGACAACTCCTTTGTGATGCTGCGTTCTTCTCATTCAGACTGAATAATAGAAAATACGCATCCTTGAGTTTATCCAAACGTCGACACAATGAGTAACATCAAAGTGCTGTCTCGGTTACGGAAACGAGGGTTACTTCCATTCCTTGCAAGTTCGAAGTGGAAATATAGGCATCTGCAACCAGAGTGCAGAACGCTATTCGGCACTTGGCATTGCCGTCAATCTGGCCTTGTACCTGCTTGAGGTGATTCCACACGGATTCATACAGGAACAGCACCGGTAATAATTCGCCTCCCTTCAAGTCGTTTTGCATTCCAGATAACAATTTTTGAGCATCTGCAATTGCTCCCGAAGAGGATACCAGGTTGAGTGACTCAATAGACGAAAAGTTGGTTGAATCATCGTCTTGTCCATCCGCCAGTCTCGCCAGCTCATCAACGACAGTAGAAACTTTAATTCTCTTTCCTGACACCAATACGTACATGTGCTTAACCAATTCCCACTGTCTGTCCTCGCAGATCGCAGGTCGAGATGGCAGCGTGCCATTCGACGCATTATATCTCACCGCAAACTTGTCAGGATTACTCCAGGGCAGACAGTGTTGCGCTCTGGTCCCAGACTTCACTGCTTCGACAACTCGCATTGCTTCCACAATACACATTCCAAGAAAGTACACATCTGACTCAAATGTTGGTCGTGTGTTGGCATCAAGTAAGCACTCCGGAGCTAGTGCAACGCAGCTGAAACGTCAGGCTTGTTCTCATTACTCGCTACCGAACTCAGTCCAAAGTCTGTCACCTTCGCTTCCATGTCACTCCCGATCACAATGTTGTTCTCTTTCAAATCACCGTGGACGACGTTGCGCGCATGGAGGTATTGAACCCCCAACGCAGCCTCACGTAGCTTTGTCCACAATTGATCAGGATTCTTTCGCAAGTAGTTGACCAAGGTCCCGTTGGTGGCATACTCGCAGACGAAGAATGGTCTACCGACGTGGCAAGCACCAAATAGCTGAATAATGTGCGGATGACTAAAGCCAAACCAAATGTCGACTTCGCGGCGGAACATCGCTAGAGCTTCCGTTCTCTTTGTGGTGATCATTTGGGTCTGAGTAGCTGACAGAGCTGCCGACGCTGAGAAAGCTGAATGGGAAGTCCGATTATCTGTTTCACCATCCGACCCAGCCAGTATCACTCGTTTCACCACTACTTTCGCATCCAGCCATTTTGTTCGGTACACGCTACCAAATCCACCTGCACCTACCTCAGCCTGCTCATCGACGATCAACTCATACCAGGGGATGAACCATTCTGGGGTGAGCTCAGTTAAATCTTCCGTCTCCATCTTGCCTGCAATCTCTTCAAAAGCCTTCTTCAGCGTTCCAAATTGCTCAGGCGTGTACTTACCGGTGGAGTTGGCCATCTCTCCTCTCACCGTCTTCAAAAATGTTAACCATTCTTCTGGTGTCTTTAAGTCCTTGAGCAGAAGGTAAGCGTCTGATACCCCTGAGATCAACAGCTCGATTTGTTCACTGCGCTGCTGTTGCCATCGATCTTCCCTCTTTTTCGCCCCATTCAAACTAATGCCGTGTTTTACACGGGGAAGCTCTGGATTTTTGTTATCGAATAGTCCAACTTAGGTCCTGCTACTTGAAGCTTTGTCGTAATGATGAGGCATCCTCCCGACGGACCCCAACGACAGTGAGCGACAGAGGAAGGGCCATATCAGTAAGTTGCGCTAGTGCTCCATGCTCCAGTGTATAGCAGCAAAGCGTCTTTTGTTGCGATCTTACAGTGTAAGGCTTACCAACAGTGAGCTGCTTCGTTTGTCGAAGGAAGGTTTCTGCCTGGCAATTTCTATCACTGCATGGTTCCCTGTCGTATAACCCACGAGGATACTATTTCGTTTGACCCACTGTCTTCGTGCAACATTTCTGGGTTATTGGGTTTTGATGTCTTCCCTAGTCGCTACGGTCAACATTCACTGGATTTTACTAAGTGCCAATAGGATATCTATTATTAAAACACGGTTATCCTCAAGTTTGTATGAGGTATATTTTACAATGTATTACATATATGATATAATTATGTTATTTCATGGTGAATATGACCATAATGAGAACTCCGGATTGTTTTTACATGTAATATAACAGGTATCATCTTGATCACAGGTTTTTCAAAGGGACGCTATATCCAAGTTTATTTTAGGTTACGTACCTGTATCAAAAGAAAAGGTTATTTTGGGCAAAATGGTATCCCCCCAAGACTCTGGATCTAAAATCCAGAGAACTGATCTCTCCTAGTGATGCCTTGAGTGACACAATACGCCAATGTAACGCGTACAGACTGTTAGTGGTGGCACGTGTTGAGGACAGTCGCATGAGTCCAGCTTGTTCGGGCGACATTTTAACAGTATGATAAAATTCGGTGATGGGGGCGTGAAATCGTGCTAACAAGGTCGGATGGGTCTTTGATTCTTGCAGACACTCGCTAATGTCATCAAATGTTTGGCGATATTGACTATTCTCGCAGCTCTTCATGTACAGTTGTAGCTTCAGCCATGTGTCTTGCATAATGCCGTACTCGTATTCTTCAAACGAGCTGAGTTCGTAGTGTGGCTGGCTGGGATCAGAACTCTCCTTGATAGCCAAACACTCAAGCTCATAGGCGACTGCCGAAAGACTGGCGCGTTTATGCGGGTCTTGAGAGCACATTCGCCACACTAGTTCGCGTGCATCACCAATGGGGTAGTCAGGGTTACTGAAGGCGTATTTGGCGTCTGCATTCGTCTCCGGAGCCCAGTCAGACTTTGATTTCCCCGCTACATACACATCTTGACCGCTCCATGGTATTTTGCCAGTCACAGTTTCCAAAATGCACATTCCCAAAGAATACACATCGGATTCGTACGAGGATTCATTCCCTTTCAAAACCTCAGGAGCCTGCCAACGCATGGACACGATAGCACCAGAGGAACGTCGATCCACTGAGCCCGAAATTCGAAAGCTTTGCCATGCCGTTGCTGCCGATCAAAATATTAGTACAACGAAGATTACCGTGAACAATTCCCCGTTTATGAAGATACTGGAGGCCTAACGCGGCCTCGTACAGGTATTTCCAAATCGTCGGCTTTTCCTTTGAAGATGACTTGACGTGTTCAATCAGCGACCCGTTGCTGGCGATTCGCCAGTGGCGAACTCACATACGAAGAACTGCAAATGGCTGGCTTCACACGCGCCATACATCTCGATCACGTTCGGATGCCGCAACTTCTGCCACAAATGCACTTCATCCTCGAATATCGAGTGAGATGCGTCTAGAATGAACAATTTAATAACCACATCGGCATCGAGCCACTTGGCGTGGAAGTCGCCCCCGATATTACCAGTCTGAGGGAAGAGGGTCAGTTCGATTTCGGAAGGAGGAATGGAGCAGCTAGATGAACTATAGGACGATGGAACACCATTCCCAGCAGTTGCTGCTGCATCGCTAGTTTGCAATCGAGAAAATGGTAGGAGAAATGGCGTGAGGATATCACGAATTTCGTGGTATCCACGATCAGCTGCAAGTTGAACTGCTGTGCTTCCGTATTTGCTCTTTATATTGACGTCCGCGCCACATTCACGTGCAAGACATCGGACGAGACTAACGTTTCCGTGTTCAACGGCCATCATCAGTGCTGTGTCTCCGACTTCATTTTGAGCATTCGCATCTGCGCCACATTCGTCAGCGAGGTACCGGACGGCTTCAATTTTGCCGAATTCGGCGGCCAGTAGCAGCGCTGTATATCCTCTATAGTTTTTGGCATTCACATCTGCTGCACAATGGTTAACAAGATACTTGATGATATTTATCTCGCCGTGTTTTGAGGCCCTCATAAGCGCTGTATCGCCGTCGTTGTTCGTGGCATTTACGTACGAAGCACCTCTTTCTGCGAGATGCCGGACAGGTTCAATCAATCCGAATGCAGCGGCCTTCATTAGCGCGGTGTCTCCACCGTTTTTGTTGTTGCATTCCTTGGTGGTACTCGTTTGACTAAACCTCGGCCAGCTACGATCACGCCGAATGCAGCTACCCCATTTGAGATTGTGCGTCCACCGTTAGCACGTGGATTGCACGGTTCGGGATGAATTCTGTATATATCACCCCCCTCAATCGCTGAGAGTCCGTTCTGGTTTCTATGGACTGCAAAATGCGCACTCTTGCTCGTCCGGGGTGAATTCCCCATCTGCTACGTAGCTGTCGAAACGGGAACTGAAGTGGTCTTCTCGATTCATCCCGTGCTGTAGAAACGATCACCTCGTTCAGGCCAGAACGTATACAGGTCACCTCCGCATTCAAGTCATTTAAGTGAAGCAGCAACAACCCACGCCTGTCGAGTGGCGCTATGAATTCGAGTTCCTCAATATTAGTAGGGGGTGTATGATATCCTGTAGATGTAAGCTTATGCACCACTGGATGCGAAGACATTCCCAGGTCGCGAAGATGCGACTCAGTGATAGCTTTCACTGCTATTTTCCCTCAGCCTCGATAAAATCGACCGCAAAAGTGTGTGTGTGTGGGACGATATTGACCCTCGGAATGGGTATCTACGAGGGTCACCTCGAATGTAAAGTGAAAGTATGGTCGAGTTACTTCTTCGGAATAGCGCGACTCAACTGCGAAGTAATAATGTATTACTTCAAGTACATGACGTCTCAATTTAACGAAAATCTCCTTTGTGTGCTGGTGTAGCCGAGTTCCTGCTAAGTAAAATGTAAATCTGACGTTAAGCTTCAACCCTGCCTAGAATTAGAAAAGCCAAGTCATATTATATAGCGAATGCAGCGTGTCAGAAGAACTAAGCCGAAATAAAAAGCGAAACCAATGGCTAAGGAGTAGGCGTGCTCGTAGTGTCGGTCCTAAGACGTGGAATTTCTGGCTGTTAGAACCAAACTTTTACGTCAAGATGGCCATGAGTGGAGTATTGCTCTGCTGAACTCTATGAAAAAGAGGAATTTTCGAGAAACGGAGAGGGCTCTAAAGAACGGAGCGGATCCCTCTGTCAAACGCACGGGGTAGGAGCTCAGTGATTATGACGGAGAAAGCGGGTAACGTGAAATATCGTTACGCTCCTCTTGAATCAAACCCAATCGAGTGATACGCGTCAGGGATCCCTACTTGCAGCAACCTCGCACGCCCGAGTGGAAGTGCTTCGCGCGTGTTACAAGCCGCCCCCAAGGTCAATGCGAATTTGAAGTAAGAAAATGGAGTGAGATCCTTGCTGCTGACAGCGGAGTACGTCATTATTGAGCTTCTTGTAAGCAATGGCGCAGATGCTCAAGCAAGATCGTCAAACAGGTCTACTGCGCTGAATTAGGCTTTCGGACTGGAAATTCGTCATCGGTTCGTGGAAGCTGCTCGGCAAACAAACAGGAAATCGGTAAAGCTGATGTTATTGAAAGGCGTGTATATCAATGCTGTGGATGATCAAAAGAAAATTGCTTTACACCGGGTTTCTACTACCCGGCATGGGATAATGGTCACTCTGAATTCTTAATGAGTCCATGTGCGCCACTGCTGACGGTTGCTGACGTTGTTGGTCATGAAAAAATAGTGCGAATACTTTTGAATCACGGGGGCCCTGCTGGGTAAGTAATGACCGATGGTAGCCCCGCGCTACACTTGACAGCTCCAAATGGACACAATGAAGTTTGTCTTGCGCTGACTCAATGTGGAGCGTGTGCAAACGAAATGAACCCAGCATAGTTAACGAATCACCCATGCTAATCCTAAAAAGCAATGCCTATCCTGACGCGAAGGAGATACAAATGAAGACGCCACTGCATATCGCTGCCGAAGTAGGTGTATGCAATGCAGTTACTTTGGTGCTAGGTCAAAATCTTTGTGTAGACGCACTTGACGAAAATGGCTCCGCGACTCAAGTAGGGGGATCCTCGTAGGTCTGCTGAAAACTATGAAACCCGCCAAACATGCTTGAAGATATTGGTATGTTGCAGGCTACTCACTAGCAAATTCTAAGCCTATGGACACTCTGTTCATCTGAAGAAGTGTTATCGATGATGAGCTAGATGAGCGCTAACGGCCTTAGAAAACCAAGGAAGGAAAGTCAGTGCTCGAGATTGCTATTGGCTTGGGGAAAGATGATCGAGCATCTTTTCAGTAGATGTGAACTCAAGATACCATTAATGACAGCTACCAACACTACCAGTAGGTAGGCAATATGATTTTTAGATTTTTGTCATCGAAGCAATGCCAGGTGGAAGTACTGCATCGTATTTTGTTGCAGAGTATGGGCCTGTTGAAGCCTGCCATTCATTCACTTTGGACTGTAAAGCGCGCATCGAAGTGAAAGATTACTTAGGACGAGTGGATTCGATCAGAGGACAGCACTACACATGAGAAGAATGCAAGGTACTGCGAAAAAAACTCTGGATTATTAGGCCGACACGGACGTCGAACACGATGATGGCTGCACTAATGACCGCTGCTAAGCAAAAGAATGTGGTTACGATTCATCTTTTGGTGCAGAAATCACATGGAAAGCGAGTATCGGCGTTAGTCGAAGGGTTCGTTATCTGTCGGATCTGTGAAGTATCAACAACATAACTATTGTCTTTTACAAACAAGCATCACAACGGCTTTATCCATTGAATACCAACAATCACTTAGCGCACTGAGCACCCACTAGCGCAGCATGGCCAGCACCGGTGCCAACTCTTCCGGAGTCAGAGTGCGATGCTGCTGACTTGGCGAGGCAGGGCGGAATCCCTCGCCTTCCTCGACAATCACCGACGTCCCTTCCGTCGTCGACAACTGAATACGCATAACTCCTGCCGGTCCAGCGCTCGGCGTACCATTTCCATGTTCCGTCTCGATCAGCTTCTCACGCATCGATTTCCACCCCGAAAGAGTCAATTGCGGCCCACGAGGCGACCTTGGCGGGCGTCGTATCGCCATCATCGCTTGATCCGGCGAACTGTCTAGCCCTGCTCCAAACAACAACAACAAGCCTCTACAACTCAGCACCCCTCACATCCTAGAAACGCATTCATCCTAAAAGCACGTACATGGCGTGGCACATTTCAACAACCTCTTGAGGCAGAAGGTGAGCATGGAAAACACGATGAAGGAGGCCACCCCCATGGCGATCACCAGCATGATACTCCCCACTTTCGCCGTCTCAAAGGCCGGACACTCTGCCTGAATCACCACCGAATCTCTCGCCTCCCGTTCGCAAACCGCCAGGCAGATGCAGCCGCTCTCCCCGACACAACCCGCAGTGGACGTGACCTCCCCGCTCGCAGCATATTCCTGTAGCCACCGAGTGTGACAAGCACTGCAAACCGCGTCCGAAGACTCGCAGTAGCTCAAACTGCTCGCCGCATAGTACGTCTCGCCTTCCACCCGATTCGACGAGCTCAAGCATTGTCCAATATCACCAATCACACACTGAAAAAATACAAATACTACCATTAGTTTTGCTGCCATATGAGGAGATGACAAAGCTGGTAGCGTACGGTATCTCCGACGACCCCGACGTTGAGACAGTCGAAGCAGGTCCGCGCTTTCTCGCAGCTTTTGTCCGCGTACCAGGTGCACGAGTCTGCAGCGGTCGACACGTTGCTGGGGACTGCGTCGAGGCTGGCGCTGCCACTGGAATTCGACGCCATGGCTCGGCTTCTGATGGACTCGAAACTTTGCGGCACCGCACATCAGTTGCTGAGCTTCAACGTGTTAGAGACACCACTGCAACGTGTGAGCACTTCAACGTCGGTCGGTTCTACATTGAAGCCATCATGTACCGAGCCTCGAATGGTGCAGCTGACGGCACCACCTCCACGGTGACTGTAGATGCTTCTGCTATGGCCTCGTTGCTGTGGACTGTTGCATCGAGTCTTGCCGTGTCACTCTTGACGAACCCGTGCTCCGTCTCAATGAGCTTCTCGCGCAGCGACTTCCAACCGGCCAAACTGAGCTGCGGTCCCGACGGTGGCGGGTGAGGGATCGAACCGGGTCCTGCAATCACAAGAGAATGAGCTCGCAGTTCGCAGCCTCCGTCCTCTCATGCCAAAAAACAGCAAAACGCACCGAAATTCCGTGGCTGAATCCACCTCCGCACTGCAAAGACCGCCAAGACCATGCAGCCGCCTACACACATCGCCAGTATGATACAGATCCGTGTCCCCGACGAGAAGTCACTGGAGCTGCTGCTCGCACTGCCGCATTGGTACGCGATCACCGTCTGCTGCCAATCGGGCACTTCCACGGCCGCGACGCACACGCAGCCGTCCGAACCCGTGCAGTACGTCGTGGAGCCCGCCGTTCCCGTCGCTTCGTAGTTGGTCGAAAGGCAGGTGGAGCACACCGAGTCGTTGGTACTGCAGTAAGAACAGTTGGACGCCGGGAAGTACTTCGACAAGGGCTCGTAGTACTCTCGGTTGGACAGGTACTGCGCGTAGACGGTCATGCTCACGCACGCGCCGTTGGGGTCGATGGCGCACTCGTCCGTCTCCAGCAGCACATTGAGACAATCGTAGCCCGTTCGGGGCTGCGAGCAGTTCTCTCCGGCGTACCACGTGCAGGAATCGCCAGCATTGGAGCTGGTCGTCTTGGTCACCAATGAGTCACCCGCATCCCCCGATGTCGAGCTGTTGGATTGCGATGTCATTTGTGTCTCGTGGTGCAAATTCTACTTTGACCGCGGCATTGGAATCCCAATGCGTGGCCTATTGCACCAAGGTCCTGTTGGTTGTGGCGCTTGCTTTGGCTGCGTTGACTGCAGGGTTTTCGCATCTGTAGTTGCAAAAACACGCGAGCTTCAGGATTAATCTGGCAGAACTAGCATACATTCGCTGTTCATCTTCTCGAGGCAATGAGGTGCACGAACTGTTCATCTCATCATAGAGCACAGACAGACAAACTTGCCTACTTCAACAGTTTACAAGGACGGCAAACGCAGTTACCAGTTTACCATGAGAACACTTGTACAGAATGATGACCGACGGCCGACTATGAAAATGAGTGCACCTGAGGCATTTCTGAAACTCGACACTTCTGCTTAGTGCAATTGAGCTGCGTCGCGAGGCCGCCGCACAGCTTCGCTATTCGGCGACAATGATTGGTAGGCGCCTCCTTCCTCCAGCGCTCCATCCTGCACATCGGTGGTAGCTCCCGAGTGTTCGCTGCGTGCTCGAGACTCCAAAATGGCCATTTCACCTGCTCCGAAAGCCTCCTGCTCGAACGTAATGAGTTTCTCTCGAAGCTCCTTCCAGCCGGTCAACGCTAGTTGAGGCCCTGATCGAGGCCGACGCGGCACAGTCCAAGTATCTCGAGCGGCTGTGATAGCAACATCAGAACCGTGAGTTTTCCACCACCACCAAGCGCCAGGATAATCGCAACTTACCAGGGACGAAAGATCCACGACCACGACCAACTCCACGCCGTCGAACCAGCAACTTGATACCCCAGAGCCCAAGCAAGACACCGAATGCAGTGCCTACGGCCAATGCAAAGCCGATCCGAGACGCTGTCGAGGTCTCGCTGTTCGAGCTGATACTGCCACTTGAGCTGCACTGGTCTACCAAGATCGACGCGGACCAGTCGGGCAGCGCGCAGCGGGCGAGACAAATGCAGCCGTCGAGTCCTGTGCAAAATGCTGGTTTGTCGATGCTTCCTGTTCTCTTGTAATCGGATAGCCACGTCGAGGTGCAGGCTGTGCAGGCGGTGTCGTCGGTACCGCAGTAGGTGTACTTGCTGGACGGGAAGTACTGGTAGTAGATGCCGAATTCCTGCTGCTTGCTCAAAAAGTGCGAGTATTCTGCCACGCTCACACACATGCCGTTGGGCATGATAGCACACTCCCCGCTCGAGATCTGGACGTTTAGACAGTCGTAGCACGTACGCGGCCGCTTGCAGCTCGCATTGGCATACCAAGTGCACAAATCTGCCGTGTTGGCGCTAACAGTCTTGGTCACGGGTGTAGAATCTCCACCGAAGTCGTCGCCAATGGATGGAAACGAACCGGAGGAAGAGTGCGATGCGTTCATATTGATTGTCCTGGGGCTGGCAGGAGAGATTCTGCCAGTGGTTACCACGGCGTCCATACCTCGGTTGAACAGCAGCCAAGCAGCAGTTGACAGCCAAAAGTTTGGACAAGAACCCAGCCGCCTTTGAGCAAGTAGGGTTCAGTGATTGCCTTCAGGCTCTCGTTAACCAGTCCCTCCTACCCGTCAGCACAGCAGGCATCCTCAACAACACACCGACCTTACCGGTTAAGAGGACTGTTGCCATTCTTCCTCGTCCTTCCGGTACAGGCCCCAGAGGATGCTACGGGTAGCCTGGAACGACAGTTGCAGCCTAGTTAGCTCTCCTTGGGCGACCTTACAAGTGATCATAATTACATTACCAGTTAAGAAGGCCAGGCAGGTCCTAGCCTGCTAGAGAGCGGTTCTGTCGTGAGTATCCTGTGTGTGTCGTTCGAGCTCGCCCTGCTCCAGTTGGATCTCGGGCGCGTTTTCCGTCGTCGCCGGCGTGAACGACGCGTCGGCACTCTGCAGCGTCACGTCTTCGCTGCCCTTGACGAAGCCGTGCTCCGTCTCAATGAGATTCTGGCGCAGCGACTTCCACCCAGTCAACGAAAGCTGCGGCCCCGTCGGCTCCGGTCTCGTCCGCGTTTCACGCCGCATCCCTGCAGCATCCAACCACAATGAGTTTTTTCCTCCTTCCACTCCCCCATCAATGTTCCTACCTGAAGGCGTGTGGTTCCTTCGACTAGCATAGCGACGCACCCCCCACGTCACAAAGGCCAGCAGCACCGCCACTGCGACGCCCACCAAGATGGAGACGGTGATCCTCGTGGCCATGGACGTGCCCGAGTCGGCGCCCGAGCCGCTGCCGCTCGCCGCGCATTGGTCGCGGATGACGGC
>JAHWLE010000557.1:0-20626 GCA_024679135.1 Phytophthora foliorum | reverse complement strand
CCCCCTTGCTGTAATCTCAATTTAATACCATCACCAGCAGCGACGACTCGAGGCTGATCAGCGTCAGTCTTTAAGTCGCTGGCGCGCGGCGCCCCCTCTGCGCGCTTCTGGATTCTGGAGCGTCGAACAACTTCTTCCGCGCATCCTGCTTGTCGTTGCTTCCTGCTACCATCCCAGTCCGTGAGAGCCTGGGTGAGATCGTGGTCAAGCTGGCTGACGGTAAGTCACATCGCGTTCAACGACGCGGCATCACTCTGCCGTACACGTTCGATGGCTTATTGAGCAATGACGAATTCTAGGTCTACGAGATGAATTGCGCATTTGACTGCATTCTGGGAATACCGTGGCTGGCACGGTATCAACCGCAGATCGACTGACTGGCTCGTTTGGTAAAGCGCCGAAGTGACTTCGACGTCAGCGAGGTGTTCACTCACTTGCTGGTTGCTCCGTCAGCCTGACCGCACGTCTGAGCCGTGGATCGATCCGCCAAGACGTAAGCCATACACAGAGTGAGCGATGGCCCTCTCTGTATGACATGTACCGTGACCCTGGATGAGAATGACACCGAGGCGGTCGAGCGAAGGCGACTCCCGTATGACAACGAGGCGGTCGAGCGAAGGTGACTCCCGCATGACCATGATACGGTCGAGCACGAGCAGCTCCCGCGTGAATCCGGCGCGGTCGAGAGTGGGCTCCCGCGCCTAGAGGAGGGTGATTCACTATCAGCGGGCAGTGGCGTTTCAGCCTCGAGCAGGAGCTCGAGGCGAAAGAAGAAGTCAAAGTGCTGCCGCTTGAAGCCGCGTCACAACTCAAGCGATAGCGAACTTGCGGTCACGGAATCCGTTTGGGCACTCGAGTACGTTGAAGCGGGCCCACAGCGCAGTCGAACCATCACAATCGCGAGTACCCCTCGCGACGCTGCGACAACCACGCGTCTATCAGGTCTCTCCTGGAAAGCATTCCTGCGGGATCACAAGGTCGGCGACATCGAGCAAGTATGCTTGATCACTGATGATAACTCAGCGACTCACGCGACCAATGCAGTCAATGCCAGTGACATAGCAGCTCGTCCCAACAGCGCCGAGCCGAAGACAGCACGCGAAGAGCGCTTCGCGGCTCGGTCATGGGATTCACTTCGCGAGTACATACAACTTCGTTGTTCACTATAAACCCGGCAAAAACAACATTCTCGCTGACACGCTTTCCAGCCGTCCGGACTACGACCCGAGGCGCGACATTGGTCATCAGGACGACGACGAGGACGACGAATGCGCTTGCTCTGTTGATCTCGGTTTCAACACGACGACCGCAGCGCCAGTGATGTCGCTCCGCGAGCAGATCACTACGTCCCACACGAGTGATCCATTTTACGCCAACATCATCGCGCACCTCCAAGATTCGACTGATGCGTCCTTGAAGAAGCTGACTGGTCCGACCCGCGACCACATCAAGCGTTACCAACTTGATGGTTCCCTCTTGACGTACACGATGGACACCTTCGATACGCTGCGTGTCATCATCCCGGCCGCTGACGACCTCCGTGCTCGTCTTAGTCACGAATACCACGACGCGCCCATCGGCGGTTATCTCAGCCACGAGAAGACGTTTGCCGTTCTTTCCCGCGACTTGCTCGGTACCAAATCATCGATGAGCCGCTGGGAGCAGGTACTCGGGTAGCGTGTAAAATATACGCGTGAGAGTCTTGCATGCCGTTTAAGAAGGCAAGTGACATAGTCCCCTCAGCCAAGAAGCCCACCCCACACCGGCACAGTTCCGCACCCGTTCTGGCGGCTAAAGTGCACTTTAGGCTCGTCCTCCAGATGCCGCCAGTAGCACTTGTGAAACGGGGCCAGAAACCATGCTAATATAGCTTACACTATAGAGTGCCTTGAGGAAGCTTACGTGAACTGAACGTCTGCTAAAGACGTACGGGATTTAAGGTATAACTCTATATTAGGAGTGGGCCCTGGCGGAAGGCCAGGGCCTCCGTGGATCACCCAACTGGTGGTTCCTCTTTAATAGACTAAAACTAAGATATGCAATGACACTATTGACCAGTCAAATAGTGCCAGGTCACTGTCCCCTTTTAGCCAATAGGAGGACAGAACCTTTCAAAGATGAAAGGACAGAGAGACGGGAAGGCCCGTTTCAACTTAAGTCCGTCTGGTCCACCTCAATCCACTTTTTCTCAACCGAATAAACAGTTGCTCTCCAGTTAGCTTCATCCCAGTCGTGGCGACCTTCTGCCCATTTCATGCGTGCCGCTCGGTGCGCTGCCGTTAAATTTGGCGTCTTGATCATGTGGTGAGGTGCCTTACAGATTCCAGAAAGTCGTAACCTTGAACACGGAATCATTCGGCTCGAAAAGGCTCGGGCCGGGAGGGCGTGTGTGTACCTTGCTTGTGATCCCCTTCTCGGTTCTTTCTCCAGAGCTACGCAGTGGGCCCAGGCGTCAGTCGGCCACACCAGCTACCTCTGATTCCAGATGTCTCCAAATGTACCACGCGGAGCTTGGCCCTCGCTTGGCAGGTCCCGGAATGCACGTGTCTTCGCCTTGGGCCAGGTCTTGACGGCCTCTCCTTCTTCTTCTACGGTTCCGGCTCAGAACCGCTTACCAGCCTCTTCACTTACTCCTTCCATTTCCAGCTAAGAACTGTGAGACTCTTCTTCCAGCTTCTTCTCTTTGCGACCCGAGTCTGGGACGGACGGGACTTCCGGGATCCGGGAATCCAATGACTCCACTTCCAGCTTCTTCTCTTTGCGACCCTGAGTCTGGGACGGCTCTGCGAGTTATTGGTCTGGGATAGACCTGTCGTAATCCAGCGCACTCGCGTCACGCCGGGACTTCCGAGCACCACGCCTTATCCAGGCAAGAGAAAACAAGACCGAGAACCACTATCCCGGGAACTTGCACCACGAAACCAGCAACTCTGGGAACCACAATCCCGGGATATTGCTCTGCCGAAAACCTCAGGGACAATCACCTTCCTCCCGAAAATATGAAGCACCACCAAGCCGCCAACGAAAAACGAGAAGACCAGGAGGTGGGAATATGGAATAACAAAGCCCACCACGTCGAGACACGACGAACTTGGTTAAATGGAGTTGAATTTATTTGGACTTCGCCTTACACCCGTCTACCACCTGTCTCACACGTGAGGCAGTGCTTGTCGAGGCTGATCGAATCTCGCTTGTGGTCTACGGGGTAAATCGAACTCTGATTGAAATCTTACACATGCAAAACACAAGGACCTACTAAGCAAGGGCGTGCGCTCCACTATCTATGGGTACATCTTGAACTTGGCGAGAACTGACTGCAGGGTAGCCGACTTGGGCGGCGCCGAGCAGCAACTTCAACGAAGTGATGAACTATGATTGGCTGGACTCCGGCTTCCATCTTTGTGTCCGGCCGCGTCACTACGAATTCGGGCTCACAATTGGCCACACAGCATTAGGCATCCGAATCTTGCCAGGCACGGCTCACCTGATTTGTACCCACTGACCGACCTTCAGCGCGACCCTTCCCGGTTGGGGTCTGGGACAATCTCCTGGGATCTGGAATCCGGGATCCACTCCGTATCAATCGATAACAAACAGTCTCCTCCTTCGTCCACGAGCAACTTTGACTTCCTTGGCTGGGACCAGGTCCGGGCCGAAATACTGGGATCTGGGACCACGTCTTTGGCAACACATACTATTGTACGGCAAATGTGGCCGCGAGCCAGTTCTGGTTGCGACCGGGCACAAAGGGCAGACTGGGGTCGGACACAGTTAACCAATCACCGTAGGACTCCTGCCTGAGAGGTGGCTTTGGGCAGCCGAATGATGGATTCAGCGGAATCTTTCTGCGGACTTCATCACATTCAGCTTGATGTTCTTGAACAGCTCCGACGAAGTTAAAAAGCGGCGCGCCGTGCGGCTTGACACATCTAACTGTAGTTGGTGGGCGATCTTTGCCGTGCTCACAGTGTCCAAGTGGATAGAGTGAGCAACTCGGTGGCATTCCCGTGATGAAAGCTTAGAGGATCGGCCCTTTCCAAATCGACTCCCGTAAGAAGTCGGGTCTCGCAGGTAGTTAGCGACGGCGGTCCTTGAGCACATCAATGCGGCGGCAATTCGACTTGTGCTCAGTCCTTGTCCAGCTAGAGAACTGCACTGGATCTTTCGAACCCTTTAAGCTGTGCCTAAAGCCCCATGGCAGGCGTGGGTGTTGTGAGTGCGGTGCATCAAGATACAAAGTGCGGGGGTACTTCTCAATAATGTAGCCATTTAGTTCGTCACACTAAAATCATTTTCCCTGTCTTATCCTTTTGACCAGTACCCAAATCAGACCTTTGTATTGAAAATCTCTGAGTTCTGCTCTGATGAGGATAAAAATGATTGGCGGAATTGACGAATCGGTGGCCTTCGTTGGTCCAAGCTTGCCGCGCGCAAGCGTTTGATTGGCTGCACTAAGTTTTGAAACAGGGGGTGTCTTATCCGTTTAGCCAACACTATAAGGGCAGCTCAAACCTGCAACTAAAGTCGCGACTGAGACACTCAGAAATCACGAGAGCTGCTGCCTTCGAGAGGGACCACGTGCTCCAGGAATGGACAGTAACAGTAACAACACCCCGAATTCAAGCCCGGCGACACCTATTACATGTCACAAAATTTAAAACGATTCAAAAAGGATTACACAGCGAACTGGATGTCCGCGTGGCGGCGACTACCATTGCGAGAGCGTCCAGAAGCATCTTGTCTGCAGGTTACGCTCGTCAATACGGACAAGGAGGCGAAGGAGCTAAGCAGAACGTGCATGTGGGGGAAACATAACGATCCAGACCACCGACAGCTGTCGTTCTGGAGCACAGGGTCGGCAGAGCAGGAGGAGTAGCTATCCTATTGACGCCGTCAGCGGCAATGATCGCAACGCCCTGGCGATCTGACCTTTGGAGTCCAAGATCCATCGCAGTGACCCTAAACGTAAAGGTACTTCTGAATATCTACGCGCAGAACAGACGCGCAAAGAGGGAGGCATTTTTCAAGGGTCTCGCGGACTAGGCACCTCCGAGCGACAAAACACTGTTTGTGGGGGATTTCAACAGCGTTCAGAGCCCGCATCTAGATAGACTCGGGAAACAACGCTCTAGTCGATCAGAGAGCTCTGCCTTGACGAAGCTCCAAGAAGATACAGGTCTAGTGGACGCGAGACTTCTACGGGACCACGCGGAGAATGGGGACACAGATAACACAGTAGTCAATTTTACATACTCGGAAGGTCAAAGTGCGAGTCGCATAGACAGGTTCTACGTGCCAGCGGAATGGGCGGTTCAAGTTTTATAGGTAGCGACCCGTGTGCCCCCACAGAAATTCCGATCACCAATAACTCAAACTACACCTGCGGAACGAACGAATTACACCTACACCGGACCAAAAGTAACAGGTTCCAGAGGTGTACCCCATATGGACGAATAAACCAGACAACATCATATCTGAGCTGATTAAGGACATGGACGGAATGGGCATAGGTCAGTCGGCAACGGTAAGGACGTGAGATGCGGATGTAGTCGAGTGCACCAGATGCATTCGGGCAGCACGAAACCGAGACAAACAACGGCGACAGCGTTTTATTGGGAAAATGCGGCACCGAGAGCGACGGCAATTTGTCACACGTCGACAATGGATAGCGGCTAACATCGAATAACTAAGAGATGAGGACTTGGTTAGGATCGGTCAATAATGAGAGAGGTCAACTACCAGGTTGCGGTGGAATGTTAAACGAGTGGCGGACTGGGAAAGGGACCAAATGGTGAATGTGATTGACGCTAACCAGGGCCCACCTTGGTCCTGGCACACGTCGATTGCAAATAAGTTTGCGTCGGAATGGTCCCCGCTATTGGGATCCATCCACCGTCAAGCGCCGTTGGGAGTACTCCCGGTAGCATTCCAAGCCTTCGCGACGATCCCGACGGAACGGATTATCACTTCAACAGAGAATCAAGCTCGCATGGTGGACTTCACCGAAGCCGAAGTGCTGGAAGCGGTAACAGCCCTGAATTGGCATAAGGCAGCGTGGCCAGACGGACTCAACAACGACTTCTATAAGGACACGGCAGCTCTGATGGTTCCAGCGTTGTTAGTGGTCAGCAACTAAATCCTCAAAGGAGCGCCGATGCCGCCTTCCTTCCTAGAGGCATTGATAATCCCCCTTTGAAAACAAAATCCGTCAGATGCCATGGATTACCGACCTATCTCGCTACTACATACCAACTACAAGATCTTCGCGAAAATGCTCGCGATACGGCTGCAAAATCTACTACCGAAGCTAGTAGGGGACTCTTAACAGGGCTTCGTGCACGGTCGACAAAGGTGTAAAACCGTCAATATGTTGTTAATACGATTGCCCTCCGCCACAACAGGTGAAGATTTGATGCAACTGTGTGCAGTCGGGTAATTCTGCTGTTGGAATTCAAAACGTCTTATGACACTGTGGATAAGATATTCACTTCGAAAGAGCAGTTCGTGGAGCGAATTCAGAGGATGCACTCAGGAACCACAGCCAGCTTTGTCGTCAACGGGTCTTGTTCTGACACCATATCAATTTTATCAGGAATCCGGCAGGGATGCCCCTTCGCTCCACTACTACTGCTGTTGGTGGCAAAAATATAATATATCGCTACCCAACAGGCTCCACGACTCCGAGGGCTGTCAGTTCCCAATTCACCAGAAGACACACACATCTTCTCGGCGTTTGTAGACAACTCTACCATCTCCCTGGAGCAAGCCAATTGTGGTGGAGCGGGATCACGAAAATTGATGACGCGATCCACACTTACCAGCGAGTGCCCGGACTGCCGACTGTCGGAGGGGGTAATCCGTTAATCCGGCGGATCTTGACCTTGCAGCTCACCTTGTGTACCCGACGGCTTGGCGGGTTTCTCTCTTCCGATGCTCACGCGAGGGATGTCAGAGGATATCAGGGCAGAACTGGAGCTTAAGGGCTCTTCAGGAGTAGGGGAGGGGGGTTACTGCATCGCGGGAATGCTTCACGCAGTAGTCGGTTCAGGTGTCGATCGCGTGTGTGATCGAGCACGGGGTGTATCCTTTACGGGGTCCTTTTCGATGCTTGCCGACTCCTATGGCGGGGTTTTCTTGAGTGGAGGGAGAAGGGGAGTGCACCTGGCCAAGCTATCCAGGGCTTCCACGTTCTCGCTTGAGTCAACTTGGGTGGTTATCCGATCGTCGGGTAGGCCAATGTACTTCCTTCCTCGGAATTCGGACGCCCACTTGTGATTTACAAGGAAAATCTCTCTCTCTTTATCCATTAAGAACTACGTGCCTATCCCCCATCCTGCTTGAGTATCCTATAATTGCTGACGCCCATGGACCTTTGGTGTACCGGTTTTATGGTACACGACGATGTGACCGGCCGATCTGTACCCATGTTGATCTGATCGGTTAATCGGTAATCATGGACCCACAATGTGGTAATCGAACAATTCAGAATGATGGTTCTCGCATTTACTGGCCAGTTGTTCGAACGTTGACGTCGCCCACCCCGGGTCCTGATCTCTCCATCAGCGCCTCTCACCCAATCACCGATCGGAAACGATCAATCCATCTCCAAAACTTCTGATCACTTCACCCCAACCGCCCCCCGTGCGAGAGGTGATCGTACACCTCTCAGCTCTCGCCACAGTCCCCAACTTGTCACACCAGAGAACATTGATATCTCCCTTTCAGAAGGCATTTTCCAGGCAGCGGTGTTAATCAACGTGGCCCCATTACATTCAGTGTGAGCCCCGACCCGGGATCCAGATCTGAGACCTAGGACACCTCCGTACGGGACCAGGTCCATATAGGGTCAGATCCAGGATCCAACCAACTCATTCCACACCTCGATCACCATCACATGTCACTTGACTGCGTCTATCTCTACACCCACTATCCATGCGTCATCTTTCAATGACCATCCATGTCCGTAATATCCACAATACGTTCAACTACAATTTCACTTTAAATTTGTATATAGTTACGCACCCCGCCGAGATCCGCGTCATTCATGCTTGATCTAGGGCTCGCACCATAGTCCATCATCCAGCACATCCGTTTGACCTCGTCACACGTTTGGACCGTCTTTTCCCGCTGTCGAGTCGGGATCCATCCATCCGTGATAGTCCCAGGATCATGACCCGTTTGCCACATCTCCGATCACATTTTTCTCGGAAAAGACACCACATAATACTAGCGCTGGAGCACCATATTGGTCGGTGAGTTTTGAATCGAAAGTGCACGGCTCCTTCAGGTGAATTTGTATGGCCTTAGCAGCTGTTACAGCGACCCGCGACCATCATTACTATAGCACTTTTGAGCCAAAAATGCATTCGAGAGCCGATCTGTGCATGTAATCACCATATCATGTAATCGCTTAGTAGGCTGTCCTCCAAGAAATTCACAGTGGCAACACTTTCATGGGAATTTCGCTTTGCTGTCGACGTTCGCGTTCCTGGTCATTACTGTCAGCGTTGATGATGCGGCGCTTACTCTTTGCTTCAATGGTGCAATGTTCCCAAAACAACCGCTCCGCAAATAGCGTGTTCGAATATATGGAAGTGATCCCTAGCACTTCCCAAAATGGGAGCGACATGTGAGAATTGTTATATAGTCACCCGCCGCTCCCAGCCCTCGTTTGATCCTATCATGTTAGATTTAGTTGTTCGTTGCCGTCAGTTTTGGAAGTGAGATGGCATCATTCGGCCATCTTTCCGTAACATCCTTCAGCTTATCTTTTAGATGTGCTCGCTGGCATCTTTCCCAGTGAATGTTCCACATCACTGCTCAAGTATTGGCCAATGAACACAGCTTCTATCACTTATTATCCTGTCACTTCACTTCAACCTTCTGCATACAAATGCAGAGGTAGTGTGGCGTAACACTCCCAATAAATATGACAGCGACGCAGGAATCCAGATTGATCTTTCTTGCTTTGAACGACTTCAACATCAATTTCTGATATTGCCTTGTCTCATACCCAAAGTACGATTTCACGGTAACCCAATATGAGAATGACTCTTTTTACAAACCAAAGAGCCGGTCACTGAATGTCTCGGGCGACAGGAGGGTAAGTCTCACGTTCACTCCAAACTGTCCTCGTAAAAATACGGCTGCCCCCGATACCGTTAAAGGCAAAACGTATGTTTCGAAGCGGTAGCTACTGTATCATGCATTTCGGAAATCGCCCCCGCCGGCTGCACCCAAACTCCGACCGTGCCCCTCCCCTCCAATAGGCGGAAGCAAGCTAGGCCCCCTTCCCCCCGCCGGACCCCCGCCTCACGCGTCGTCGCGCACACCATACAGACCTACCGACCCAAGTGAGAAGCGAGAAGCACCCCGTCCCCTCAGCTTGCACGAGATCTTTGATGAAGAGCTGCTGTCCTACCACGACTGGGAAACTTACGGATACAAGTTTAGCATTCGCACCGATTTTCCTAGACTCGAGGACCATCCCCACGTGTGCATTACAGTACCCGCCGCAAATCAATCTATCGGCGAGCGCAACGCTCGTCTGTATCGCGCCATACTGCCTAAAAAATGGGTCGACAAGAGTCTATCACTGATGGAGCAATGTCGAGAGGCGTATCGACAGCACAGACAAAGCGATGTGGACGATAAATATGTGATGCTAAAATTTGAACTGGATAACTTGACGTTGTTCCCAAAGACCACGGGCAACTACATGAGGACTATGAGCTCCTGGTACACGTTCAAGTAAGTATTTGTAGTGGTGGAGCAAATTGTACGGTGGATTCACACGGTCGACTTAAGTTGTGCAGCTTTCAGCTCACTCTTTGGTGACATCAGAGAAATCAGCCCTGGCTATGTGAGTTCGTGCGTGACGTTCGTGACTGTTAAAAACGACGAAGAGCTGATCTTGCTTGAATTCGCTCTAAAGCGGGAACTGAAGGATGTGTGCTTGGATACAGCTCTCGATGCTATCTGTATGGATGCTGACAGTCGACCTGGCACGATTGATACAACAACATTTACCACGCCCTTAATGGCCCTGGACGACGAAGACCAAAGGATTACTTGGATCGAGGACCATGACACGGTAAATAAAGCAAAGGGCAAAATAGTTGGCGCCGTCTGGATAAACAGAAACCATTGGTGTGCGCTGTGTATAAGCCTCACAACGTCGATGTACACGATCATGGATCCCAGAAACGACAACGCCACTATTTTCAAGGTGGACGAGCTGTTCAGAAACGCATTCTACCCGCTTGTGAGCCACGACAAAATGTGGAGGCGTGAGGTTAATCACGAGTACCAGCAAATGGACAATACGAGCTGTGTGATTCTCGTGCTAGCATTCTTAGATAGCTTCTTGTTCCAACGATATGATGCTCCTTCGAATGTAGACTAGTTGAGGTACAGTACATGCTAAAGCTGCTGCTAGCGTAGGAATAGCTGAAATACACCTTTGATTTGGTCCGTAAAGCACCCCTTGCAAACACACTATGCTGGAACACCGCACGAAGACTTGCTCATTTGAAACGCCACCACGTGTCCTCTACGTGGTTCACACAAACAAACGCTTAAAAAAACGCCGAGCGTTATTTCCATGACAAAAACTCATGCAGACTGGATCATCTTTGATGCAACATCTGGAATTTCTTAGCACATAGTCGGTCATAGTTTGTGTTGGTTTGTATTTATTTGTGCTCATAATACAAAGTGCATTTCCCAAAGTGTGGACCCTGCCAGTAGCCTTTTCCCAAAGTGTGGACCCTTCTCATAATGTGGACCTCCCTGCACAAGTGGAAGGTGTCGCATATAACTAAGTGCAGGCCAAGCATGTAGCTGCAGCCATATACAATTGTTGGTGCTTCGTAAGAAGGAGAAGCTTAGACCAAAAGGTACGTCATATTTTGTTTTTAAGAAAGTAAAAAATCAATGTCCAGACGGCTAGATGCATTGGTGTCGAGTTTGGAGGTCTCACTCATAGTTGGCGAAGAGGCCGCAGTGGGTGTTTCGGGTGGTGTGATCGAAACCAGCATAGCAGGTGCTCACGGCGCTGTAGTCATTGAGGTCGTGTATGTTGTCGTGGGGATCGTGTGCGTTGCCGTGGACATGTTCCTCGTCATGCCAGTCAGGAACATTGCCGCGGATGCAGCGGTTGTGAACATCATTGTGGGGATCGTGTACGTTGTCACGGGTGCCGCGGTCATGTACGTAATCGTTCCAATCATTCCCGTTGGAATGGACGCTGCGGTTGTGAACATCGTTGTGGGGGTCGTGCATGAGGTCGTGCACTTTGTCGTGGGTGTGTACATCGTCGTGGAAGTCGGGCACGTCGTGGGTGCTGCGTGCACTGGAGGTTCTGATATATTGATCCTGAGTAATATTGATCTCCCAACGCGTACGGTAGCATTACGCACGCTCGTTGAGTGGTTCCTGCACACTTTAATGTTGTGGCCATTTTGTGTGTTATACCCTCTGCATTTGTATGTTTTCCCTCCACTCGATCCCCCCCCCGCCTTTCATTCTTCTTGTCTTCGGTCGGCCAGCTTGACGATAAAATGGTGAAGGTTGAGCGCCGCTGTCTTTTACAATACTGTTGTCGACAACCATTCTAACAGCTACACCCTCAGAGACCGACTGGTATGAACTAATCAAGTATGCAGTATTGAATGCTTCAGCTTCTCTGTGAGCTTGCCCCGCCTGTCGGAGTGCTGCAACTAAGTGTTGGCACGGGATCTGAAGCCGATCAAATGTATCACAAGAGCACGAAAAGTCGGCGATGTCGACGTCATGCCGGAATCCAAACTCCGCTCGACTAACGGAATACACGTTGTTGAGCTTGCATCAACAGTGTACGAGCCTGCTCCTTTGCGTTCTGCGTTGCGTCGTTTAGCTGCAAATGGAGTGAAATTTCGATCTGCGCAAAACCGTTTGCGTAACCGCTTACGTCGAGCGGTAGCATTGAGCATCATAGCCTTCATAGCCATCTGCAACATCCCAAACGGTGTCAACTTTCGGAGTCCACAAATGATACGGTATCAGATGCGCTGACGAAACCACTGAGCCAGAATCAGTTTGAAAAGCTACACAGTATGATGGGAGTTAATTACCTTAACTGTAATCATCTAGATGAGTAATCCTGGATTGTTAAAGTTTTTATCCTGTCAAATACAACATACGGCACGAAGATAAATTACGGGTTAATCGGACGAAATAAAGGAGCGATTTACTGGCCTAGGCCAGAGCACGCCGAGCCCCTCCCTCGAAGGGCTTTCGTCGGGACCTGCACTTGTTCGGCAGACGAAAAGAACAGAGAGTGAGAAGGCAACGGCAAAGGCAGAGTCCGTGTAGACCACACTGGTGGGACAGGTATTTTCTCCAATAAGAAATATGAAGTATTAACCGCTTTGGACTAACTTTCACTAGACCAGTTTGTATGTGGGTATTTCTCAAAATGTGGACGCTACCAGTAGCCTTTTCCTAAAGTGTGGACTCTTCCCAAAATGTGAACCTCTCGGCACTAGGCACATAACTAAGTGCAGGCCAAGCATGTAGATGCAGTCATACCGCCAATGCGCTCGCATATTGTACTCTAACAACTGCCCCGAGTTCACCAGCCACCCGTTCCTGCTCTCGCGCTCGCCGCTGTGACCTCGCCAGCCAGATCCCAGAAGAACTGCAGTCGCAATGACAGCAACGCCCTGGGTCCGTACACCGTGTACAACAACCCAGGGGCCAAGGACAACAAACCCAAGGGTAAGCGTTGCATGGAGATGACCGGAAGCACCAGCTCGTCCGTCTCGTGGAAGACGACATTCAACTGGGCCGGCGATAGCTGTCATGTCAAGGCGTTCGCCAACGCCATGCTCAAGGTCGGCCCCAAGTAGGTGTCGGCGATTACGTCGATCCCTACGAGCATCAAGTACTCGTACACGTCCAAGGCCAATACCATCATCAACGCGGCGTACGACCTTCTCACGAATTCACCTGAAGGTGGCGCTTTTGAGTACGGGCATGTGGTGTGGATGCCTTTGCTAGTATGCATCCTCTGTCTGAGATCCCTGCGCATTCAGTATCAAATTCTCTATTTCTTTGCCTCGATGATTGAATTCTTTGTAGACATGGCAAATGATTTGAATTGTGCAGAATTTCAGGTTCAAAACGATCCCATTCACTGAAAGCCTGTCAGAAGCACCTAAAATGTGACCTCTGTCGGTTAACAAGGGGGTGGTACCAAAAGAGATTCCAGCCGCACAACTATTGTCGAAAACCACAGGATGTGATCTTCGTTTTCCGAATGAACGATTGCGAAAGCAAGTGATACATTATTCCTATTTCCATCTCGCCCGATGAGAGTGAGTATCACACCGTGGTACTTATCGTTTTTTTTAATGGGTTCCATCAAATCCGTACATTGGCAGGCAAACATTCAGGCTTTTAATCGCAGATCCGAGAGCAATGAAGGATCTAAAAAAACGTCCGTTTTGGCCCACGTCAAGCGCTACATGTGACCCTGGATTATGGTACCAAAGTGAATTTTAGAGATTCTCACATCTATCCGGGTCTGATCTTAGCAACGGCTCTATCATCCGATTCTTCAAAAATAAAACGCGTATATTGACCATGCCCAACCATCACACTACCCGTAAATGCACATTCAGCTTTTACGCACCTTAGAATAGTTGTACGGGAACCTTCTGTATGTACGGCGTCGAGGGGACCACGTTGCAGGACGGGGGCTGGTCGAAGAACAGCCTGATGTCAGCTGTGAAGCTGGTAGCAGTCTTCTTCACCTCTACGAGAGAACCTTGACATTCTTGTTCATACCCTAGTTCATATCGAAGGCGACGCCACCAAACTTTGCCGACTTGATGTACTTGCCGATCTCTGTCAGCGGGTATGTGCCGACACTGATACTGTTGGCGTCATGCTTCTCTCTAGCATAGAGATGCCTGATATCAGTATGCGTTGTGGATGAATGACTACACGAGTCGCTAATGATACTTATTGCAGCAGTATTAGCGCACCAACACTGTGTTGGTGATACTTGCGCATACCCCAGCTCCTTTAGTAGTAGTCGTGACCACATTGCCTCTCTTACACTTTCACTCGCAGCAATTAGTTCTGCTATAGCTGTATTAAGACTAACACAAATCCTACTTAACGCTTTTCCACGTAATGTATGCATCAGCGAGTGTGATACATAGCCCGTAATAGACTTCCATTCTTCGTTACCATTCGCGAAGCTCGTATATCTCTATCTTAATTCTAGCTGTACTATGTAACGGGGTTACACGCGCTGTGGCACAGCCACAGCGGAACTCTAACAGACAGGATATCTGTTAGTGTTGTGAGTGACGGTCCTGTCACTCGCGGACCTTGGTGTTTGGAACACCATGCATTTGGAAACATTCATTGGTAGAAAGCAGCATCTTTCTACCAATAAGAATCAAGCAGGGCTGCCAACCAACCGTTCGCAGACCCTTTAGAAATAGATATCAGTTTAGGAAAAGGTCCGTTCATAATTTCAATAGCAGTTCTCAATTTTACCTTAAAGCTACCTGTTAGCTTGTACTCTATAGGTTTAACTATACTTGCGGGTCGCAAGTTTACTGAATCTAAGTGTATTAGACCTACGCTTCCTCATACACGTGCGCACACGTATAAGCCGGTAGTGGGCCAAGGTAGGCCCATTACATACTATTTCCATTGTTCCGTAAACCATACCTCGCCGTTCCTTTCAAGTACTCTAGTACTCGCTGAGCAGCACTCTAGTGGGACCTATTATAGCAAGATAGGTAATTACTTAGTCCCCTTACAGAGTCAGCTATGTCGGGTCTAGTTCCTCTGACTAGGTACATCAATGACCCTTCTAATCCTCGGCAATCAAACGGCTGGGCCGCGATTTGCTCCGGTGTCATTGCCGTTTCCTATTCTAGTGCCGCACACATTGCTTGTGGCGTGGAATCAACATTATTATCACGCATATTAAATAGGTGTAGTAAGGCTTGAATGTACTTTAAGGTGATATGCATAGGAACTTTGCACCTATGTCTCGTGCTATCTCCATTTTTAGAAGATAATGTAGTACTCATAAATCCTTCATTATGAACTTAGCTGATAGCTGGTTCTCCAGCTCCTTAATTGAGCTCAGATGGGATCCGGCAATAGTCAGACTGTCGGCATATACACACATTATGAGCGTGTGTTTAGCCACATCAATTTCCCCCCCACCTTTTGTGGTAGAAACAGTACTCCTTTTTGCACCTCAAACATCCTGGGATGTGAAGAACACGTTTAGAACACCGTACCATATTCTAGGGGCCTGTTTTAAGCCGAACAAACTGTTTCTTAGTTTGCATATCAATGCTTTTGAACGATAACGAACCGAGTGGTTGTCACATATAGATGCTTTCATGCAACAATTCATTCAGCAAACCGGTTGACACGTCCATCTGGTGTAGATACAACCCTAGTATTGTGGTCACAGCTAGTAGTAACAGCAGAGACTCGCATCGAGCCACGGAGGAGAATACTTCCTTATAGTCAATGCCATATGTTTTCCTGTTACCTTGGGTAACCAGCCTAGCCTTAAACCTATCAACGCTGCCATCAGCGTTGCACTTTACGTCGAGCAACCAATGGCAGTCTAATACCCTTCGGTCTGGTGGCAGTGGAATTAGGGTCCACATCTGGACCCTAAAAAAGGCATCGTATTCAGTCTTTATCGCCGTCTCCCACTGTTCGGCGTGTGAGCTGTTGCCAGCTCCTTTACTCGATGTAGGGATCGGTATATGGGGTGTAGAGACCGCGACTGCATTTAGCCCAGTAATATACCCCGCTAACTGAGAGTTCAGTGTTCGACGACGTTTCGAGCGGCGCAATGTCTCACTCGTCGTACTTCTAGTCTCTCGCCAAGTCGGTTGGGACACCGAGCTCTCACCTGCAACTTTCAGCCTATCCTCATCTCGTGGACGTTTGCCTAATTCAGAGATGGCCTTGGTCTCTTCCTCATCAGCGTTATCACGTACTTTTGAAACGGGATTCCGTTCTTAATATATAGATTCTTAACTTCTTGATTAATGAACTCAGTACGCCCACCCGCTCTAATACGTTTGACAAGGCAGGAAAACTGTACTGAGAGTTGCTTAAAAGGGTCCCCAATCTTGCCTGGAACTTCTTTTAAGGCATTTAGGACAAATACCACTTGTACGCAGTTGCGTTGTCCACAACGACTAGTGCATATCGATATCCATAGCTACCGTAGAGGCCGTTCACTCTTAGTTTGACTATCGAGTCCATATGCAATGTATGGAGTGGCTGTTCGGCCTTAACTCCCACCATGTTGTTTCAGGATCTTTCATTTCAGCGCCTGTCTTACAGAAAAATGGTGCATCTTGAAGCCGTCTGTAGCTTATTTTATTAGTTGGCTGATCGCATATTATCTTTAGCAAGCGGTCTCTGCCCACATGTCCCAGCTTTAGGTGCCATTCCTTAATTAGGCGTTCACGGCTTTGTGTACGTGCTGTTAGTACCTTCCTTTGTACACCCTTTTTACTAGGCAGGTAGTATACCTTATGAACTACTACTGCTACCAACACTTTTCCAACGAAGAACAGGAAGTCTCCTGTCTTCGACTGTACGTATCCAAATCCTTGTTTTGCTAAGTAGTATGCACTGAGCAAGTTACTATCGCAGTGGTGATCATAAGCTACTTTATTAAGTGTTATGACGCGCATTTTGCCAGTTGAACAGCAGCACTAAGCTGTACCGTACCGGTTAGCGAAGTCTCAGGCGTAAACCCATTGCCGTATGTGAACTGATGGCCAGGGCTTCGCTGTAGTCCCTTGAACTACCCTTTATTCTGCGTTATAGCGTCAACAGCACCTGTGTTCACGACCCATAAATCACCCGCCAGTTTAATCCGCTTCAGCATCTTCAAGTAAGCAGCATGCTGTATCTTTACCTCCTTCTCGATATTTTCGAGGTTGAGTTGATCTTAACTCCCCTCGTCTCTCACGGGAACGTCGCCATTCTCCGTGAAGACTAGGTCACTTCGTTCTCCATCTCCAAACTATGTTCTAGCTGAGTCTTGCCCTCATTGTTCAAGCTCTTCTCACCTTCCTTGACCACTGCCTTCATTGTCTTGATAGCGGCATGATTTGCCTTTCGAGCCATCTTATTGGCTCCTGAAGTCGATCCGATATCGGTTTGGAACAGTGGGTCACCTACTCTGTTAAGATCCCTGTCCCGAGCCATCACTGGACAATCAGACTTAAAGTACCCCAACCCGAAACCGTAGAAGCAGTTGTCGGGTGTCTTTTGTTGCCTTCTCTGCCCTTGCGTCACTTGGAGGCTATTGATTACGATGGCGGAGCTGTATCCAAACGCATTGATATCTCCTTCTTCGACTTGTCGCCGAAACTGCGGCGCAAGGCGCCTTCGACCTTTTCGACGGTGCATTCACCCTATTTCATAGCGATCGACGATGCCCAAAACTCACTTGGGCCTTGTGAAAGGACCTCCACGCATAGCCGCGACTCGGTGACCATATCCTGTCCCAAAATGGTTTGGGTCTTCTAGTTAATATCATTCCGGGACTTCTTAAGCTGTCCGAATAGCGTCCACAGATCACGCCATCTGTAACGGGGCCACGTTGACCTGCGCCGTTGCCTGGAAAAGGCTTTCTGAAAGGGGGAGACCAATGTTTTCTGGTGTGATCCACACAGTTGAGGTGATCCACTCCAGTGGCGTAGAGCACACTACATACGCAGAGATACCAAGTACGCGAGGCGTACTTAGCAAACAGAGACGTCTCGTACTTACTGAGGCCAAGACCGCACTTAAAGCAGTAGACCAAATGAGGGCCACTCATTTGCTAGCAGATCAGTTTAGACAGGAGTTCAGTATGCAGATAGTTACCAGTAGTTAGAACCATACAAGTGTTGATAATATAAATCAGTTTAACACTAACCCGGAAGTTCGCAAGTCTTTGGTACTCGGTATTGTAGACAACAGGAAGGCAGGGCCTTCAGCGACTTACAACAGAGACGCCAGGCGTCTGTTGTGGTTAGCGTGTTAACGCTTCCTCCAAGGCTAAGGTGCGTGTGACCCCCGTCACACCATTTGCTCTTGGCCAGTTTCAACCAAGCACGGGGGAGCTCAATTAATCCGGTCGCATCTCCCTGACCACAGTCCTTTCCGAGGGCTTTGATCACCTCACATGGCTCCATTTGGGAGACCAGATCAGAAAGGGTACTGAGGAAGAAGTTCGGCAAAACCGGATTGGGAAGGTTATGCAGACCACCTCTCCCCCATTCCCAATCCATCACCCATCGCACAGCCAACTTCTCTATCTCTCAGGTAGTCGACTCGACTCTGCTTCTGAGAGAGGCTTCTCTGGACTTCTACGCTGGAAGTCTGCCACCAGCACGCGTACTTCTGGCAGACCTTTCTCAAACTGCTTGCGCTAATAAAGCTGGTCTTGGATGTTACACAGGCCAACAGCTTATCCTTTCACATAGCGTACCCCTTGCCTTTGAACTGCTCAAGGCCACTAGTGTTCCTTCCTTCGGCTGCCATGGCCTTCGTACTTGAAATGTTAGATGTAGTTGTTCGTTGCCGTCAGTTTTGGAAGTGAGATGGCATCATATGGCCATCTTTCCGTAACATCCTTCAGCTTATCTTTTAGATGTGCTCGTTGGCTTCTTTCCCAGTGAATGGCTCACGCCACTGCTCAAGTATTGGCCAATGAACACAGCTTCTATCACTTATTATCCTGTCACATTACTTCAACCTTCTGCATACAAATGCA
Organism: Phytophthora foliorum; assembly: GCA_024679135.1. Taxonomy (NCBI): domain Eukaryota; phylum Oomycota; class Peronosporomycetes; order Peronosporales; family Peronosporaceae; genus Phytophthora; species Phytophthora foliorum. Next base: position 1,809 of record JAHWLE010000557.1, on the reverse strand, counting down.
GAGGTAGTATGACGTATCACATCATTAGCTTGGTACCCATGTTGCTGAAACTGAAAATTTAGATTTTAACAACGGTAGCACAAGCTGTGTGACCCACACAACCCGCCGACACAAGTAATATTCACAAAAATATTGCTATAGTCGGGGTATCAAGTGCTCTAGACTTCACTGTACTCTCAGTTCAGTTCACTTGTACTTTGTATGTAAACCGATATCAACCTGTTTAGTATAGTACTAGTAGAACGATAGGGATTCGGCCGAGTACTAAAACGTGCTGCTAATTCTTGGTATGCATGATACAATATCCCCGATGGACAATGCGCTCGTTCAGACCAGAAACAAATAATCTAGCTGTGGCGATGACAATAATACCTACTGCAGTACAATCGAAAATTGGCTGAGAAGGTCTGATTTTTGTCACCATCAAGGCATATGCAGTGGTGAAACTTTACTATCGATAGGATCGTCCAAGTATGGCGTCAACCCTTAAGATGCGTACAAGCAGTGCATTCGTTGAGTCGTATCGCTTTATATACCATCACTCGCGCTGCTAACAAAATAATACAACAGAAATGGTTGGATTTTTCACCTGGCAAATCATGGATCCATTTTGAAGATAACAGAAAACCGTTTCGCGAAAAAAGTGTACACACCTGTCGAGATCTTTTCTTACGATCTTTGGTTTACCTGCGTTTCTACGGTTTCGAGTAGCAGCGCTGCCAACGAACGCTTTTTCCTTGCGCGTAGTTCGAGGTTTGACTCTTCGCTGTCGACAATTGCCAGCGATGACGACTTCCGAAGCCACTATGCTAGCTACTGGTAGCTCACGAGATGCACTGTACTCTCGCCATCTGGTGCCACCCCCAAACACATTCTCTCTCAACCCCAAGCAACTTCCACCACTCCCGAGTGTGAGGGAGGCGATACCACCATCTGATGCTCGAGCTGCGTGTCCTTGAACGCGCCAGAAAGCGGTGGCCAGCACGAGTCCGGCGACGAGCGTCTCAGTTACCAAGCATGCAACTCTGCGGTGCGTATATATATCAGCAAATACCTAGCGTTTCAGCCCGCTGCTCTGATAATATTAGCCTCCACTAGCATAGCGCGACACGCCTCGAATCCGGTCAAAAATACAAATCGTCCCGGCGGGAATAGAAAAATGAGCTGTTGGATTCGGTTTTGGTCCCCCCTTCAAAAAAAAATCCGCTCTGAGAACCTTTCGATGTATAATAATCGCGAAGCCATTGACACGGACTGAGCGTGTTCACTTGATATTTGTATGTAGGATAACTGCAATAACGAATGCTCCTGCGATACACGAAGTGGCCATCGCGCCTGTCCATCGGAACGGGCTCTGAAAAATTAGCAGCGGGGACGCAGCGAGTTAGCGTCGCACAATCAAGCGAGAGCACGCTTCCCGGCGTGGATTTAGCGGGCCTTGCCCTCGCTTTTGGCGCTGCTTGCCTCTCTGCCAGCCGCTTTTTGCCTCGCCTGAGTTGCGCTAACCGGCGCGACCATCTCGAAAAGCAGAAGAGCCACTGCAACACCTCCGCTCAGGACGCCGAGGTCGAGCAAAAAAGCGAACGTCCGTCGCGTCCTGACCCAAGTGGCTTCCTCTTCCCGCGAGCCACTTGACACCTGTCCGCCTGCTGCCTCTGCATCTGCCAGGCCGGCCGCCCAACCCACACATTTGCCAGGCAACTCAACCGCAAACCTTCCAGCAGCAGCAAAGCCAGTGTCGCTCAACCCAGCCTCGTTCCAGTCCGCAGCACCTCCGCATCAGTTGACATGGCAGCCGCGGGCTCGCCA
>JAHWLE010000556.1:0-10772 GCA_024679135.1 Phytophthora foliorum | reverse complement strand
CCCCCCCCATTTTACGTCTGCACGTTCCAACAAGTAGTTCGGCGGCGATGAAAGGATATGTGTATGCTCCCGTAGTTTTTCTTGCCATGGCGGGAATATGGTCATGGTATGATCTCGTTTTTGAACTGTTCAGCAACCGTTTTTGCGGCACGTCACTGAACTCGGAGGAGCAGAAGTTCGCCTCGCTGCGCTTGAGCTCGCTGCTGATTCCGAAGACAAAGGTTGCGTCGCCGCGGCAATTGCTCTTGATACTGCCGCCCGACCGCGCCATAATGCCAATCTGCTCGCCACATGAACAGAGTGGTGGCACTCATGCCACCCTCTTCTAGCGGAACGACCACAGCCAAGTGGCGATGTCCAGCCGCGCTCGATGGAGCAGCGTTATTGTAATCAGCAGTATTGGCAGTAAACAGATTCTCCAAGCCCGTCATGTAGACACCCGATGGCAGCTCGAGCTGTGCCTTGAACGATCTTGCTGCACTGATCAAGAAAAAAAAAATGGACCATGGCTTCGTGCCGCTTTATTGCCGTTGGAGTTACTTTCTACCGTCACGGACTTGGATCTTGTCGTCGCTACAGCATTGCGGTGGGAATCGATTGACCCCATGCTGCTGATCTCAAAGTAAAAAAAAATATCCATTTCCTCTCAAAAATCCCAAAATATTCCTATTTATATCCATTCGCATCCAAAACCCACCTGTAGCCGCCCTTTCAAGATCACAATAATCCTCTACAAGCCGCATCGACCAACTGGAAAACACTTGTCATTTTTATTAGTATTTGCCTGAGCTTTCTCGCCAGCTACATTTTTGAGTAGTATCTACCGGCTCAGCCTTGGAGCACTTTACAGCAATCAATCACACAACCCCCCGACTTCAACATGAGACGAAGCTCACATCTCCTTGAGCATCATGGCCTCCTCCTCAGCGGGCGTGTACTCGGGGAAGTCCGAGGACTCGCAGAAGTGCTGCTGCATCTCGAGCGTGAGCTCCTCCTCGGCCAGCGCGTGGGCATCCATGACGGGCATCTTGGGCTGGATACGGGGCACGGCTTTGCCCAGTAGCGTGTCCTCCATGGGCGAAAACTCGGGGAAGGCCGAGGCCTCCGAGAAGTGGCTGGCCGCCACCTCCTCCAACGTGCCGTTGAGTTCCAGGTTCGCCATGGCGGCGGCGTTGTTGAGGCTCGTGAGCGGCGGCTTGACAGTCTGCAGAGCCATGAGCAGCGTCCTGGACGTGGAGATGCCGCGTGCGAGCAGCTGGCGCTGGAAGGCGGGCGAACGGGCGAGGCGCAGCATGACTCGACTGGGCTTGAGGGACTTTTTGAGACTTGCGCGACACAAGGCAGATTGGGAAGTGAGCGATCTTGAAGAGACTTTTATGCTGCTCGAGTTGTGATTGGTTGTCGGCTGAATTGAGCAACGGCTAGATGAGCTTTTTCTCCGGCTGCGTTGGGCTGTGAAGGTGCTTACCATCGAGGTGAGGTTGGTGGGCGGAAGAAAGCGGTCGCGGGAGACTTTGGTGCGTGCCACTAGTGTCATGGACGAGTGCTGGGGGAGACACAAGATGAGGTCCTTGGTACAACTTGGACAGTCGCCGCTAGGGCTCTGTCTCTATTGCTACATAAAGCTCCTACCCGCAGTCGTCCAAAGGTCTTCTCATTGAATCCTTCTTCAAGGCTTTGACGGGTTTTGTCTCGAGCGGAGGGCTGGGTAAAGCGTTTTATTAAGTTCTCTGGGATTCCTCTCGCTCGTCATTCTTCGTGCTGGCCGTTGTGTCTCAATATTCAGCTGCCGCTGTGCTGCCCTGGTGGTTTGTGGTGCATTGCATTCGCTCAGGTAAACTACATACCAACGTTTTCTAAGTTTTAAATGTACCAAATCCACGGTACACTTCTAGTTGAAGTTGCATAGACTATGCGTGCGCAGACCTCTTTGTAGCGGTCTCTTCGAAGTGCTCAACCATTTTCGCTTCCGCCTCCTGCCCCACAAGCCAATACCAAGTGAATTCTCAGCAGCAGCTCTCAAGTCCCTCCTCAGCCATGTTGCGCCTCATCCGCTCGCCCGCCTTCCAGCACCAGCTGCTCGCGAGCGGCATCTCCACGTCCAAGACGCTGCTCATGGCCCTGCAGACCGTCAAGCCTCCTCTTACGAGCCTCAACGGCGCCGCGGTTTCAGCCAAGCTGGATCTCGAAGGCACCCTCGAAGAGGTGGCAACCAGCCACTTCTCCGAGTCCTCAGCCTTCCCCGAGTTCTCGCCCATGGAGGACACCTTGCTGGGACAAGCTGTGCCCAGGATTCGACCCAAGAGCTCCACGCTGACGAGTCTCAATCGCGCTGCGGTCTCGGCCAAACTTGACATTGAAGGCACGTTGGAAGAGGCGGCGTCCAGCCACTTCTCCGAGTCCTCGGCGTTTCCAGAGTTCTCGCCCATGGAGGACACGCTGCTGTCGCAGGCGGTGCCTCGGATCAAGACCAAGACACCCGTCATGGACGCGCATGCTCTTGCGCAGGACGAATTGATTGCTGAGATGGAGCAGCACTTTTGCGAATCCTCCGACTTCCCAGAGTACTCGGCTGCGGAAGAAGTGGCCATGATGCACAAGAAGCAGTAACCACGAGAACGTCGTCGACCTCCGCGTGCGTTGTGTACCATTTCATGTTGTAAGTTGGACGGTGAGCAAGTATCAGAAGACTGGTAAACATACCTATGAAAAAAAAAACTTGATAAAAAGTACATGTAACACTTGTGTTGGCGGCGTCTGCACTTTTGAAGTTACTCAGTGTATCCATTTTGTATCTTACGCAAATGTACCCATATCCGTCAGTGCTTCGAAAATGATGCGCATCTCGATCGCAAGCGGTGCACAATCCGCTTCATTCCCCGATTCTCCTCGTCGGGTGCACGTCAACGGCCCACAGAGGTCGAGACAGGCAGAAACTCACCGCCGACGGCCGCAGGAATGGGCGGCGGCGTGTGCTTCACCTTCCAGCGCACGAAAAAGTGCAAATTCGGGGACTCTTGCAAGTTTTCCCACTCGACTGACGTCGAAAGAGGCTCAAAACGAAGCCCAGCCAATTATTCGAGAGATAACAATGGCGGACGCCAACGGGACTCGATCGGGTCCTCGGTGGTCACGTCCCCTTTCTCGTTAGAGACGCTCGAAACGCAATTGGCCGAGAAATTGGCGTCGGGGACCATTTTTTCGAGTCCTTCCGATGCGCTGGTGTGCTTTTGGCCGGGCTCCGACCGCTTGGAAGTGCTTTGGAAAGGATTCCTGATGCCGCAAGACCCGAACAATGTGTGGCAGATGAACAGCCAGACGCAGGTGCTCAACTTTGTCAACTCGGGGCTCCACGCACTGACGAAAGACAATATGGCGCCCCAATTTGTGAGGGAGCTGGGCAAGACCGATGGACGCGGTATTCTGCTTATTCAAGAACTGCTGGATCTTCCGTACTCGAACGACGCTGGCAGACAACGGGAGACGGTGTCGTTCCAGAGAGGACTGGTCCCGTTCGTGACGATGTTGACCATGCGACGCATGGAGATGGTCAGTCAGCACATGGAGGAAGCAAACTATGTGTACTCGTTCATGCATACGGCACATGTGCAGCTCTTTCAACTGTATCTGGAGCACTTGGAGCAGATTGTGGAGCGCCACAGCATTGAAGACCGAGTGATGTCTCACGTGAGCTTTCTACGAGATACTCAAGGCCGGAAATATGCTCCCTTGTGCTTTACGCAAGTGTGTCTTCCGTTCATTCGACTGTTGTACTTGCTAGGCAACAAATTCAAGGACGTCATCTACGAGAATGCCTTTCAAGAGGCGGTGAATTACGTCAACACGTTGACCATCGAGTGGATGGATAATGCTAAAGAAAGCGACTCATCACTTGACTCGGGGTTATGCTTGAAGACGATGCAGGAAGAAATGAAGCGCTTGCACAAGATGATTCGTCGTGGCGAACGTGGTATGCAAGCCGGCGCTGCAATGAGAAAGGAGGCACAAGAGAGATCAAGATCAGATTGGTCGGAACCGGAGCCTTGGGACGTTATCGAAGTGGGGATTCCAGGAGAAGCAGTATTATCGGATGGTAGCGTTGGCCGACGTCACGACAACGATCATCGAGACATCCGTGATATTCAGTTGCTGCCAACGACAGAGGAGTGCTTGTCGCGCGAGCCACCGCTGCTACCTGGTAACTACCAGTTTCATGAAAATGCGCATTGGCTACCGCCTGGACCAGAGCGCTGGGTGGACACCCACTTTCGGCTGTATCGAGAGGATTTGTGCGGTACGATTCGGTCTTGCCTGCAGGATCTTGAACACCGACTTGTTAAAACCCGTGGAAATCTTGGTGCTGGTCGTTTGCGAGATGCAGATGTGGATTATAACGTCTACCCAATTGTCGAGACTACCATGCCTCTGCGGCACACGGATAGTCGAGGCGAGAGAGATAGAAGTCGTCGTTTAGAGCGTCATGGGCTTTGTATCGACGTGCGCTTCCCACAGCCGTCTGCCGCCGAGATGACAGGCCGAACCAGGTCGAAGAAGAAAGATGATAAGAAAAGCCGTATAGAGCTTTGGGAAAAGACTGGTAGACTGCCCTTCAATGGGATGGTTGCACTAGTGACGTACGCCGGTGGCGCCTTGCAAGTGGTGTTTTGCCAAATTGTTGAGCGTGATTTGGAAAAACTAGTGACGAATGTCGTGGAAGTAACTTTGCAGCCATTTGAAACTCAAGACTTCGCAACTCTCGAGCGATGGCAACACACGGCAGCTAAACGAGGAAACGATCAGAAAAACCTTCCGCATGTGCTGTTGCTGGAGTTTAACAAGGTGTTTTTCGTCGCGTATGAGCCAGTCCTTCGTGCATTGCAAACGCTTCAACCGGCCACCATGCCTTTTCTGGAGTATCTGGCACCAGAGGCCCCGGCAAGCCGAGGGGAAACTCGAATGGAGTCTCCCATGTACTGCTTGACAAATGGTTTCACTTTCGATCTGAGCTCAGCAATTCGAGCACATCCCGCGGTGGCGACTGCTGTTCCGCAGCAACTACGTCTTCATCCACTTCAACAAAATTCTCGTGAAGCGTGTGAAACTGCACTAGTACGCTACTCAACACTGGAACGGGACCAGGCGAAAGCATTGGTAGAGGCGTTGAGCAGCCGAGTGGCGTGCATCCAAGGACTGCCTGGCAGTGGAAAATCGTTCATTGGGTCGATGCTTACGCGGATCATCGTGGAGGCAAACGTATCACCCGTGTTGATTGTGTGCTACACAAATCACGCACTGGATCAATTCTTGTGCCATCTTTTGGATGTTGGCATCACAAGTCTCGTGCGTATCGGAGGCCAATGCAAGGAATCGCGACTGGAAAAGTACAATTTGAACAAACTTCCTAAATCATTCCAGCGTTACGAGCTGAAGCTACTCTATCAGAAACTTGACGCCTATGCAGATGCTATCGCGTTAGCGCTGCGAGAGCTGAATGCGGATACACATCGCCCAACATGGAAATCGTTGAAATGGTTTCTTGAAACTAATTATCCTGATGCATACGATTATTTTGCTGAGCGCAGCGCTGAGCTATACGAGGATGACTGGGAAATTGCTGGAAGCAATGACATTTTGGAATTCTGGATTCAGGGTCAGGATATCGACGCGTCTCGACGTCGAGGTCATCAGCATGATTGGATGCAGAACTCAAATGTCTGGCTGTGGAGTCTTGCGAAGCGACGTAACGCTCTTGCGGAATGGGTTGGAGCTTTGCGACTCGGTCGTGTTGAAGAGCTTGTGAATGCTCAGAAGGCCTACTGCAAGACAATGATGAAGATCGATACAGTGAAAGAGCAAGCAGATGTTGAAGTGCTGAAGCGTGTGCAAATTATTGGTATGACTACCACAGGCGTAGCGAAAAATCAGAGAAAGATTGCTGCCGTCGCGCCTCCTGTTGTGATTTGTGAAGAAGCTGGAGAAGTACTCGAGGCGCAGCTCATGGCTTGCCTGTCGCCAGCTTGCCAGCAGCTCGTGCTTATTGGCGACCACAAACAGCTACGTCCGCACATTGCTGAGTACAATCTCAGTGTGGAGAGCGCTATTGGGGAGAGGTTTGCACTGGACGTATCGCTATTTGAGCGTTTAGTTGCTCCGACGTCAGGGTTACCGTTCTGGATGTTGACGGAGCAGCACCGCATGCGTCCGCAAATTTCACAGTTAATACGCATGCTCTTCTACCCAGAAGTCCGCGATGCGCGTGAAACGCTGGAGTATCCACCTCTCCTCGGTGTGGATAAGAACGTGTTCTTCGTTAATCATAATCACCCCGAGGACGGAACGTCCGCGGTTTTGGGGGCATCAGCCCGTTCCCACTCGAATGAATACGAAGTTGCGTACCTCATCGCGACCCTAAAGTATCTTCTGCAGCAAGGCTACCACACCAGCGATATTGCCATTCTCACTCCCTATGTGGGTCAGCTGATGAAGTTTCGGACGGCACTCCGAGGACAGTTTGTGCTGGAACTGAACGAGCTAGACTTAGAGGAAATTCAGCGTACGTTTGATGGCGATGAAGACAACGACGACGACACGTCGGTGTTTGAAGAGATTCGGCATGACAGTACCGGTGCCTTGGGAGTCACCAAGAGCGAGCTATCGCGTGCTATTCGTGCTGCCACCATCGATAACTTCCAAGGAGAGGAGGCAACTGTCATATTGGTAAGTCTGGTACGCAGCAGTACGAATGTTCACGGTCGTGGTACAATTGGTTTCCTCAAAACCCCGAATCGGATTAACGTGCTTCTTTCGCGAGCTAAGCACGGATTGATTCTCGTGGGCCACGGCGACTTGTTACATGCGAAATCGCCATTGTGGCAGCGTGTACTGAATCAACTTCAAAGTGACGAATGCTATGGTGATGGTCTGCCACTACATTGCCAACGCCACCCAGGTGATCAACGTGTCGCGACGAGTCCCAAATCGTTTGAGTTGCTAGCCCCGGATGGTGGTTGTCTACGCCCTTGTGGCAGACGTCTTCCTCGATGTGGACATGCGTGTCCTAAAATGTGTCATGTGGACCTGCCGTCTCACACTGCTGTCTACTGCACACAGCCATGCCCACGACTGCAAGAAGATTGTGGCCACGTATGTCCCGGCGTTTGCGGTGATCCATGTGGCCGATGTGAAGTCCAAGTTGGTTCCATTGTTCTCCCCTGTGGCCATAGGTACAACAACGCGCACTGCTTTGAGGCTAAAATGCCTTCAAAATTGAAGTGTAAGACTCTGGTCGACAAGTTCGTCCCTGCATGTGGACACATGCAGCGTGTCACGTGTAGTACTACGAAGGTCGTGTGCACTCAGAAATGTGGTGCAGCACTTCCGTGCGGTCACCCCTGCTCCCGTAAATGCAGCGAGTGCATTGAAAACACCCTCAAGGCTCGTGAAGGAGAACCGGAGCCAGACTTCCCGATCAAGCCTTCCAAGCATGGTGAGTGTCAAAAAGAATGTGAACGATTGTTGCCATGCAGCCATAGGTGCCGTGGAATTTGCCACGGGAAGTCAGCTTGCCCTCCGTGCCAGCGTATCTGTGATGTGTTTAGCTGCGAGCATGGGTCTTGTAATCATCCATGCAGTGATCCTTGCGCTGCGTGCACTGAACCGTGCAGCTGGAGCTGTGAGCACTATGGAGAATGTACTCTGCCGTGTGGCGCTCCTTGCAACCGCCGTTTGTGCGATAAGCGATGTACGAAATCGCTCTCGTGTGGACATCAGTGTCCGAGCGTCTGTGGGGAGAAATGCCCTTCACAAGAGTTGTGCCATGTGTGTGGCGATGCTGATGTAAAGGAACGCGTTGCCGATGTGATTCTCTTTCAGACGTACGGCGAAGTTGATCCATCCGAAGAACCCGTTCTAATTCTTCCGTGCTGTTCGATGGTATACACGATGACAACGCTCGATGGTACGCTTCACATAAGCACGTACTACGATAACAGCGGGAAACCGCGAGGAGCTCTACCAGGAGGTTATATCGACACGCCTCAGTGTCCGAATTGCAAGAAACCGATTCGCGGTCTTCGTCGGTATGGACGAGTGACTAAGCGGGCTGCGATCGACGCTGCTGAGAAGAACTTCATCTCCCACGCGCAACGTAAGCTTGCGGTTCTGCAAGAGCGTGCAAATGCCGCGGCTGAAACCGGTGACCTCGCCCAAGACAAAACTCTGCGGCACGATATTCGTGTATTCGGAGCCAGTGTGAAGAGGCCGCCATGCCAGAAAGCATTTGAAGCTTGTGTGGCCTTGCTGACGAGGTCGAAAGGTGGTCAAGGTGGTGGCGACGTGGACATCGATCTCAGCACTTTACCAGTGCCCAACTCAAAGTTCTCGTATCTCGGCTACTTCAACCTTCTCTCTGCGCAGCTTTCCCTGTTGGGTGTTAATGCGTCAAAAACCCGGGCCGAGCAATACGCACGCCAAGCTGTAGCTCAGTTCGAAGAAAGCTCGTTTTCCCAACAAAGCCATGAAGCTCGGCTGATGTTGGTGCAAATACTGCTCGCGAGTGCTGAAGAAAAACTAAGTGAGTCGGTGAAGACGGACAAAGAGCGCAAGGAGCGCGAGAAAGCAGTGAAAGTTTTCACCTCTCAGGCAAACCAGCAACTCCGAAGATTGGAGGCGAGTCCTTCGTCCTTTATGTACAAGTACGGCCACGACCTTCAAGTACTTCGGCGAAAGATGGTGAGCATTACCCAGCGGGCCCAAAGTGCCACATTCTATCAGAGCGTGTCTCTGGAAGAGCTGAAAACAATCAAAACTGCCATGCAGGAAGAGTTTCACGGTTCTGGGCACTGGTACCGATGCGTGAATGGCCACTCGTACTCGATCGGTGAGTGCGGAATGGCGATGGAGCAAACTCGCTGCCCTGAATGTGGTGCTCCTGTAGGTGGCGCCCATCACACATTCGTGGCGGGGAATGTGCATGACACGCGCATGGATTCGCTGTAGATTGATCAAGTACTGACGTCCGTACAAATGAACAAGAGGTGGTAGAACAAGCAACCGTGGGCAAGTGAACACCACGATGCGTTCTTCACGGTGAGTTCGGAACGCATCGTGCGCCCATGGTGTCTAGCTCCAGGACTATGTCCAATGGTTCCTTTCACTATAACAATCCTAATACTTTCAAGCCCCCATTCACCGATGTCAGAGGGTACGACACGTCAGAAATACGAAGGCGAAAGGTGAATGTTGACTATTGTTTTCATGAATCCAGCATCTGAACAACAACTTGAAGGTGTCGTTGACCCAACGAGTCGTTGGGTGCACCCGAGGCTTCGCTGCCAGGCTGGAGGCTCTCACTTTTCCTTTCGCTCTGTCAAGCGCACTCGTCCAGTCTCCAAGCTTCAGCGCTCGTCAGTCACATAAGCGCAAGCGCCGTCCTCCGCGGAGGCGAGGATGAGGAGGAAGAAAAAGAAGATTGCGTCGCTGAAGGAGTTCCGACAGCCCGTTGTTCGCTGCTGAGGAGCTATCCGCCACATTCTCATAAATGTTATTCTGGCGGACCTCCCAGCGCGGACGTAAGGCTTGCGGATATTACTGCGTCGACTCGAGAACTGGTCAACGGATGTCACATCACGCGACCCGCATGACAAGACTAAGCACCGTACAAGTTTGCTTCAAGACAAGACGTAGCAGAAAAGTTTTCTAGTGTCACCGTGTGCCTATCTGGAGGTAGGGAGGGTTGCATGGTGATAGCCGGCCCAGGCATTAGCCCTTTCGGACTCTGTAGGCTAAAGTAGTACGATACGTAGTATCGTAGCAATACCAGCAGTCCGAGAACTGAGATTCTTGGAAGGTGGCGATAAAAAAAAAATGATATCGGCATAAAGCAAATCATGAAACTCATCGTGTTCACTTCAGCGTGGAATTAAACCGGCAACTTGAATCGACAGCGCGAGGCATTTACGAGTCACCAACGGAGGTACATTGGGGCGAAACACGCATGCATCGTGGTCTTGGTCTTGCCCAATGTAGGCTTCGTTTACCAGCCCCAGCCCATACCACCCCAACCACGTCCTCCCCAGCCTCCTCCCCAGCCACCTCCCCAGCCCATGCCACCCCAAGGTCCTCCCCAGCCCCAGAAGTTTTCTTTCGGGTTCCCGCCGGCGGGTTTTGCAACCGCAGGAGCCACTTCGGCCGGTGTAGCTGCCGAACGTAGAACAGGTTGGTCAGCAGCAGCAGCAACGCTCGCGACAGCAATCCCAGTGACAACAGCAAACGGAGCGAGCTTCATGGTCTTGACGGTTCGCAGACAGGTGTTGCTTGTGCTTCCGTCGAGGCAATTTAGGTTGTGGTGAATTCGTCTGCAACTCGAAAAGTAAGGTGCTTCATGTAGTCACAGTTAGAAAACTCCCTATTTTCTCGCTGCTTTCTCCAGGAAATCATTGATGTTCGTCTACTTCCATCGTTGGTTTTCAAACAGATCGAAGGTACAGCAAGCTCGACAATTCATCGACACCTTCACGCAACCTGCACGAGGTATCTATTTCACCACACGTCACATATTTGGTGTTCCTACACACCAATCCTAACGGAACGGATCCCCGTCATCAATCGAGCATTTCGAGGGGGAATTTTGCAACATGATGCAGCGGCTGCTGGTGCTCGTACTGGGCCTGTGTCTGGGCGCCGCCAACGCGCTGTACGCCGACCAGGCCGGCGAGTTCGACTGGAGCGCGGAGAACTTAGGACGCGCGCACGCCGTGGCCTTCGGGGGCTCC